>PVJS01004465.1:0-69018 GCA_004027185.1 Glis glis
TGTGTGTGTGTGTGTGTGTGTCTTCCCTCTCATAACCACAGACCCAGCACTTAGTCAAGTGCTAGGAAGTAGCTGATACATGTAATTTTGTTGATTGAAGGATAAGGTAAATGAAAAAATTCTATTCTTTTTTTCTATATATCATTGCCTTTTGGGATTTAAAACAAAAATATTTATATAACTGGTACCTTTGACAACTCCCTATTGTTAATTCAGTAACTTAAGAGTTTCAAGCCAGACATTTTAATGCTTTTGCTCCAAAAAGTTACATCTAAGCCTACTTTAATATTCTTATAGTTATTTTCTTTAAGCCTATTTGACTCAGTATCTCTTATTTTAAAAACAGCTGGATTTTATTACATAAAATATTTCATAACTATTTATAAAAACCAAGCAGCTTGTGTCCTGAAGGAGATTCCTCTGAAGCTTTAGGGTTAAAGCTGTCAAAGATTACAAGTGATTCAAAATAATTTTATTCATTTTCCAAATCACTGTGTGTGTGCATGTGCATGTATGGTACTGGGGATGAAATCTGGGGGGGGGTTCTACCTCTGAGATACACCCCAGCCCTATTTTAATTTTTATTTTGAAACAAGGTCTAAGTTGTTGAGGGCCTTGCTAAGTTGCTGAGGCTGGCCACAAACCTGTGATCCCCTGTCTCAGTCTCCCAAAAACTGGGATTACAAACATGTGCCACCACACCCACAGATCTGGCTTGAATTGTGTGTGTGTGTGTGTGTGTTTTTTTTCTGCAAACACCAATGATGAGAAAGGTAACACTGGGGCAGTACCATCACTTTGTAATCTCTTTAGGTTTGATTTGTTCTTTTATTTTAAAATGATATTAAATTCTAATATCTGCCTGGGCATGGTGGTAGACCAGGGCACGCCTGTAGACCCAAGTGTTAGGGGAGGCTAAGGCAGGAGGATCGCTTGAGCCCAGGAGTTGGAGGACAGCCTAAGCATCAAAAAATTCTAACACCCTTCAACATTTTTAACAGCATTATGAAGTTATTAGGGATCTGATCACCATGTTCAAGGGCCTTTCCTGCAACATTTGACACTATTAACCACTGCCTTCTTTTGTGAAATTCTTGTTGTAGGTATCAAGGAAGTATGGTGATCCTTTGAAGAGAATAAGTGACAGAGTAGCTAGAAGGAATGAGGGGAGGGTAGAAACCTTATTTTTTAAAAAAATTTCTTCCATTTAACCCCGTTTTAGCACCCTTTTTAAAAAATATATATATTTTTTTGTATTGGGGATTGAACCTAAGGCTACCTCTGAGCTACACTCTCAGCCATATTTTTTAAAAATTTGAAACAGGGTCTCACTAAGTAGCTGAGGCTGGCCATGAAGCTATGATCCTCCTGTCTCAGCCTCCCAAGTGCTAGGATTACAAGTGTGCGCCACCACACATGGCTTAACATTTTTATTTTTATTTTAATCTTAATTTTATTTTATTCATCCATGTCAATCTTAGTTGGATACTAAAACTGTTAGGCTTAAAATAAAGTCAGCCTTTTCAATTGTAGAATAAGAAGTCTGCCATGTGGAAGTGTACAATATTCTGTAGGCCATGGGAATGATTTTACTCTACTGCTCCAGAAGACTGAGTCAGTGTGATAAAATGGCAAGGGTGCTGTATTTGAAGACTTAGGGTGGGGCACAAGCCTCCTATTTACTAGCTTTCCTGATTCTGGGTAAGTCACTTTTTTCTTTGGGTCTCGGCTTCCTCCAGCTTTAGAATATCATTGACTCTAAACAAAGAACTTAGAGATTAGAACATAATAATCAAATGTCATTATGTTGGGAAAAGTTGCCACCCAGTGATATGAATGGTATGTATGTGATATTAATGAGTGAAATAAAAAAAATCCATATATTTTAGCAGGGACTTGAGGAGGAAAGAAAAAGCCATTGTGAATTTTATGAAATCAACGTACCCAGGAATTGAAAAAAAGCCATGGTTGCCTGTGAGAAAAACACAAAGTATCAGAGACAACAAAGTTTAGTTATACAGCTTCCAAAGAATAAAAATTGCCTTTACATAAGGGAAATTAAATCACAACGAAACAAAAAACAACCATGAAGGAGTCCAGTAACAGTTTAACAGTTGAAAGATAGCAATATTTTGGAAGTTAAAGAATAATAAAGCCGGGCGTGGTGGCGCACCCTTGTAATCCCAGTACTTTGGGAGGCGGAGACCGGAGGATCCGGGTTCACGGCCAGCCTCAGCTCTCTCTCTCTCTCTACTTAGTGAGGCCCTCCGCAACTTCGTGAGACCCGGTTTCAAAATAAAGTAAAAAAAAAAAAAATAGGGCCAGGGGTGTAGCACGAAGGTAGAATGCCCCTGGGTTCAAACCCTGGTACTGCAAAAAAAAAAAAAAAAAAAGAAAAAAGAATAATAAAAAAAGCCCTAAAGTACTAAGTAGCCCTAAACTACTTGTATGATTTTTATAATCATATTTATGAAAGATAAGTAAACTATAATTACTCTTATTTTGGAAAGAACTTGTCCCCGACTTAACTCATTTGGTGTCATTACTATACCTGAATTTTATTGTTCAAATGTGGACTACAAAAGCATCCTGGAAACTTGGGCATCTCAGAGATTAGGCATTAAAAAATAATAACACACTTCACAAAAGAGGAATTCAACAGTGTGAGAAATTGGGGAAATGCAAGTTAAAACCACAGAGATACTACTCCACACCCACCAGGCTGACAAAATTGAAAAGGCTTAATACCAAGTGTTATGAGGTGTGGCGCGATGGGACTCACACGCCCCTAGTGTGAGTGTCTCACTTTGGAACACGGTGTGACATTGTTTATTGAAGTTTATGATACACACTCCAGAATACAGGCCATATAGAAACTGATACAGATGTGATGGACATATGTCAGAGGAATGTTCACAACAGCATTTGTAACAGCCCCAAACTGAACAATTCAGATGTCTACCAACAATAGGATGGTTAGACAAACTGTTAGGGTCTTGCTAATGGAACACTGTAATATGTAGCAATCAAAATGACCAAATTACAGCTATGTGAACAACATATGGATTAAAACAATGTTGAGCACATGTAGCAAGCACAACAGATTACATATTATACTTTTCCATTTACATAAAGTTCAAAAGAAAGGACAAAAGTAAACAATATATTGCTTAGGGATGCATGCCTATGACAAAACAATAAAGAAAAACAAAATGAGCTGGGCATGGTGGTGCACTTTGTAATCCCAGTACTTGGGAGGCTGAGACCGGAGGATCTGGGTTCGTGGCCAGCCTCAGCTACTTAGTGAGGTCCTCCGCAACTTAGTGAGACCCTGTTTCAAAATAAAGAATAAAAAATAGGGCTGGGGGTGTAGCCTGGAGGTAGAATGTCTCTGGGTTCAATCCCCGGTACCAAAAAAAAAAAAAAAACCAAAAAAACAAAATGATTGTCATGAAAGTTAGAAAAATGGCTACCTTCTAGGAGGGAGGGAGAGTTGTATTGAGGAAGCTCACCACTGGGACTTCTGGGGCAATATTCCATTTCTTGACCCAGTTGACGCTTACAGGGTGGTTTCTTTTATATTTACTCATTATACTATATAACTGTTTTATGAATTTACATATATCTCACAATGAAAATGCTAAAAGTAAGCTGGGCATAGTGATGCACCACTGTAATCCCAGTACTTGGGAGGCTGAGACAGGAGGATCTCAGGTTCGTGGCCAGCCTCAGCTACTTGGTGAGGCCCTTCCAACTTAGTGAGACCTTGTTTCAAAATAAAGAATAAAAGATAGGGCTGGGGGTATAGCTCGGAGGTACAGTGCCCCTGGGTTCAATCCCCAGTAATGCCAAAAAAAAAAAAATAGGGCTGGGGGGGGTAGCTCAGAGATAGAATGCCCCTGGGTTCAATCCCTAGTACAATAACAAAAACAACAAATAGGGTTGGGGGTTAAGCTTGGAGGTAGAATGCCCCTGGGTTCAATCCCCAGTACCATAAAACAAAAACAAAGAAAAAATGCTAAAAGTATCTGGGTGTGGTGGTACACACCTGTAATCCTGTATTTGGGAGGCTGAGACAGACAGATTGAAGGTTCAAGAAGAGAACAGCCTCAGCAACATAGGGAGACTCTCAGCAACCTAGAGATGGGTTCAAAAACAAAAAAAAGGGATGGGGTGTAGCTCAAGGCAGAATGCCCCTGTATTCAATCCTCATTACCACACACACACACACACACACACACACACACACACACACAAAGCTAAAAGTAGTTGATATACTACAGATTGTATTTTTTTTTTTTGCGGTACCAGGGATTGAACCCAGGGGCATTCTACCTCTGAGCTACACCCCCAGCCCTATTTTTTATTCTTTATTTTGAAACAGGATCTTACTAAGTTGCAGAGGGCAGGCCTCACTAAGTAGCTGAGGCTGGCTGAGAACCCGGATCCTCAGGTCTCAGCTTCCCAAATACTGGGATTACAAGCTTGTGCCACCATGCCCGGCTTTAGGATTGTATTTCTAAAAAGAAAAATAAAGTTTGCTGGATAACTTAGCTTATGCAATCTTGGTGGTAGAAACTACTGATGTGGGATAATAAAACACTGATTAGTTGTTTCTCATAAGAGCTCATTTTCAAGTGTAGGAGGTATGAACCTCATACAAATATACCTTTGTCATATTTTAATATAGTGTGCAGATCTGAATTGTGTACTATATGCTCATCCAAATTGATGAGTCGGGGAAAGAACTGTTAGCTGAAACTTCAGAGTTTTTTTTTTGGATATTTTTGAATTCTGATTAAGTAGCTACTTTCTCCTCTGGATTAACAGGCAACAAAAAGAAGCAAAGAGATGCAGAGCAAACTGGAAATGGATGAACTTCCTCTTCTGCAGTGGCCAGTTCCAGCTGTTTCCTTCTGTTTTCAGGCTGCGTGGTGGAGTGGGTGGATTTTACCCTGTAAGCTTAGTGCAGTTGTCCTTCAGTACTAAGGTGGAACCCTGACAATAGGAACAGAGGATCAGGCTTTAAAAAAATCCTTTGGTGCACACTTTTCTAGAGGTGTTCTCTACTAGGTTGTAAAGCTCTGATGTTTGCACTCTTTTCATTCAAAGTCCACAGAACTTAAACTATGACGTGCTCAGCTTCACAAAAATCCCTTAAATCTGTGTTTTACTCCTTTAATTTCCTCCATTCCCCTGCTGTATGATAGGCAAAACAAAAAAAATTATTTTGTAGCCATATGGGGCCATCTCTTACTGATCTGATTCCCTGTCAGTCTTATTTGGAAAGATACAGCAGGTGACTGACTGGGTCATGTAAAGATAGTCAAATCCAGGGTAATTAAGGCAGGATATTTAACCTGACTCTTGGAACTTTAGGTCAAGGGCAGTAGGGTCAGGTGCAACTTTTGAGTCTCTCCTTGCTTTTGTGGCATCCTCCTTCTTCCCTTCTACACACCTTTCCTGCAACATTAAAAAAAAAATAAACCGTTGGATTTACCCATTTAGAAGTTTCCTTAGTCTACTGTTTGCATGATGATGGTGGCAATAGTGGCAGGAACCCTGGACTCCCCATATTTGTCTATAATACACTTGCTCCTACCCACACCCTCCAAGATGGAAAGACTTGTAATATACACCACTGCTGCTTCTACAGGAGGTAGAGCCGGCCAGGGTCGGGTGTCAGAACTGTTGAATCTGCTTCCTTTCATCATGGCTGCTGCTCTAATCTTATTCTCACACTACTCAGCAGGACAGGTTGGAAACAGTTTTCTGAGGATTCTGGTCCTTTTATCTCAAAGTTTCTTTTCCTTGAGAACTACATTTTAAATTTCATCAGTTTTGTCTATAGGATAATCTGTACAATGGTAATAATATTTATTTTACAAAAGAGTCTTGCCAGGCATGGTGGCACACACCTGAAATCACAGTACTTGGGAGGTTGAGACAGGAGGATCGCAGGTTCTAGGACAGCCTCAGCAACGTAGCGAGCCTCTCAGCAACCTAGTGAGACCCTGTTTCAAAACAAAAAAGTAAAAAGAGCTGGGGGGTGTAGCTCGGTAGAACCCCCCTGGGTTCAATACCCAGTACCACAAGGAAAAAAAAAGTTTTTGAGTGAGACCTGAAATGCAGGCCAAAATATCTTA
The DNA here is from genome assembly GCA_004027185.1 of Glis glis. Classification (NCBI taxonomy): domain Eukaryota; kingdom Metazoa; phylum Chordata; class Mammalia; order Rodentia; family Gliridae; genus Glis; species Glis glis. Next base: position 6,147 of record PVJS01004465.1, read on the forward strand.
AGAACCAAAATCAGCTCTCCAAAGTTCCAAACCGTAGGCAAGAATGATTCTTAAAAGTGAGGCATTACTAAATTCTCCCCTTAAAACACAGTAAAAAAAAAAATCCCTCCACAATCTCCTGAACCTTTCAATCCCCCCCCCCCACCGCCCGGTAATTCATCTCCTTTTCCACTAAAGACTCAGGCAGTGACTGTACTTAAGCCGCACCCGTTTCCTTTCAAGCCTGAGGCTGGGGGGAGATGTATTACAGCTCTCATCTTTACAATGCACTGAAGTTTACAAAGCGCTCGCAATTCTATCTCCTCGTAGCTCCGTCAGTGCCCTGCGAGAAAGGCATTCATTCATTCATTCATCCATCGTTTGCTCGGCTCGACCACACGTTATCCGGCGCTAGGTCTCACCCCACGCCGCAGGAAGGGTGGGGCGCTCGCTCCCTGGAGCAGGTGCAGAGATCAGGCTGTAGGACAACTTCTCGACCGGTCCGGCTTTTCGAGGGCCTGTCTGGGGCCAAATGCCTCACCTTCGGGTGCGGTTCGCCGGAGTCTGGCCGCGCGGCCTGGGTCTCCTCCTGGCTCCCAACGGAGCAGTCCCCACCTGCCCCGGAGGAAACCGCTACCGACAGGCTCTCCCCGCCGGCCTCGGGTCAGGGGTAAGATCGGGCGGCAGCTGAGGCTCGACTGGGCTCCTCCCCTTCCTCTCTTCTGTTCTGACGCGGTCGGAGAGGCGGCGGCGGCCGCGGCGGCGGCTGTAGCGACTCGGGCGGCCCGAGGCGCACCCACCCGCTCGCGGATCCTCGACTTCCTCTTCCCTTGGAGCGTCATCAGAGCGCGCCAGAGTCGCCCAGGGCGGGGTGGTAGGCGAGGGAAAAAAAAAGGCCAGCGCTGGAAGCCTGGGAGGGGAAAGCCGAGGGAGGGGGAGGAGCGCGGTTGCTAGGCGACTTGCGTCATCGGCCGGCGCCGCTCTCCTCCCGCCCCTCTCTCTGGAGTGAGGCGAGAGCCCCGCACAGAGCGAGAGAGACAGCGAGCGAGCTCCGGGCGCTACCGCCGCCGCCGCCGAGAGAGTGAGAGCGGGGGAGCACCCGAGAGCCCCAGCCCGCGTGCACTGGCCGCCGCCGAGACCTCTGCTCCAGCCCGGGCCGGCGGGAGCCGCGGCCGCCCTCTTCTCCCCCCCTCACCTTCCCGGCCGGCAGCGGCGGCTGCACACGCCGGAGCCGGAGCCCGAGCCGGAGCCGGAGCCGGAGCCGGCGGCTGGGGGGCAGGGAGGCGGCTACCGCGGGTCGGGACTGGGTCACTGCTCCGCGGTGAGAGGACGCCGAGGAGGGGCTGGGATTTCTGCCTCGTCTCGGGGCGTGGGGCAAAGGACCCCCAAGGTGTAGGGAGGGGGTCCCAGCCGCAGCGACACATGCGGGAGCCGGGAGCGGGGGCGGCGCCGAGCGGAGCCGGCCGGGTCCCCTGCCTCGCCGCCGCCTCGGCCACCTACCCGGGGCCGTAGCATCTCGCCCCGGAGTGTATGAGTCGGCGCCCCGAGCTCAGAAGCCACCCCCCGCCCGGGGGGGCGGGGACCCCAATGTGAAGCGGCGGCTGGGGTGGCGGGGAGAGCAGGACCGGCGCCGCCGTTCCTTCCTTACCTTCCCCCTCCCCTCAGCCCCCTCGGGGGGTCTTCTCTCGGCCAGCCGCCGGCCCCCCGGCCTCTCGGCAGGACTCCGGGAGTTCTTAGAGCCTCCTCCCCCGCCCCAGCCCCGAGGGCAGCGGGGCCGGGGGGGACCCGGGGGGCCGGCCGCAGCCTCCACTCAGAGGAAACTTTATAAAAACAAAATCCTGACTGTCCCGGGACAAGTGGCCCTAGACGGGCAGAAGCCACAGCCTGAAGAGACCCAGGAAGAGGAAAAGAGGAGGTGAGCGGGGCTGCCGCCTCCTCTTCCCCGGCAGCGCGGAAGAGACCCGGGTGGCCGCCTGGTCGAGCGACACTAGCACCGCTTCTTCCTCAGTTGCGCGCCGGAGCCTTCCGCAGCTGCTGCCTCGGTCCGAAGGAGGAAGGGAACCAACCCACTTTTTCAGCGCCTCACTCCTCTCTAAAGCGTGAGTGACCCCGGGAGAGGGAAATTAGGGGTAGAAAATGGGAACATGCGGTGCTTCGTTCAGGAGTTTTGCTGATGTTTTCCAGGAGTGTACAGATGAGAAGATGTATATACCTTTCTGTCTCACAGAGGAGAGACGTTTTTTAGGTAGTTCTGTTTTGTAACCTTTTAGCTTGCAGGAGTCATGCAAGCGTACAGGTTTCTCTTAGAGGAGGTCTGTCTGTCCCCCGAGTGAATACTTGTACCTTTCTGGCAAGTAATTGGCAAAAGGAAATTGAGGAAGCCGAAGCCTATGTGCACACAAAGGACATCTCTGTAATATACCTTTTCCTGGTACACCAACTGTGATACAGCAACGCTGTAGTTTTTGTTTCTGGGGGAACTCTCATATGGATTCCCAAGTGGGAACCACTTACCGAATGAACTCCTGAAAGTAAAATTTATTTTTTTTTCAGTTTTCCAGAAGAACACTCATTTTCATTTTAATTCTTATTGGTACAATAATTTTTTTCCTTCTTTTCTTGAGTCCAGTTCTTGTGTGTAAGGAGGACACTGTAACAAATTTCTTATGAATCACAACTTATTCGGGGGAAGGTCCTATTGTATTAACCATTTCATGAAAGTTGTTACATTTTCCCCTTCACCCAAATAGTTTTTTTTGGGGGGGGAGAGGGTGGCTTAAAGCTTTATCTTTACTTCTCTATCAACTTAGAAGAAACTGTTGGTATTTATTTCTTGCAAGAGTTTCCATTATTTTAAAGTTGAAGTGTATAGAATCTGTGGCTTGTATTTCAGGTATCTTTTCACAGTGCCAAATAAGAGGTGCATAGAAGCAATTAACATTTTGTATATTTATATGGACTTTAAGGGTTAACTGTAGAGTGGGATTTCATGTAATAAGGCATAGGCAGTAGGAGACTTAGAATTCTGGTCCATTCGAACAACTAATTGTGGGCTCTCTGAGCCACTGCTAGAGATGCTTCCACTGCTTTGTAGGAATGAATGAATGTAAACCTGGGTTATCTATATGTCCTAATATCTCCATTCAGGATTGTGAGTAAATTTATTTTAAAATTTCTCAAACTTCTCAATATTGTGAACCTGTATCTTTCTCTTTTGAAGTAATGAGTTTGGCAAGTTTATTAGCTTTATATTAGGAAACAATTCATTGACTTATCTCGAACTTGTCTCAAGTTCCAAGACACAGTCAGAGTTTGTGTTTTGAGAGATGCAAGAACAAGCCCGAGTTTATCTTGCCCTGGTGTTATAGATTTTGATTATTCCTCTTTGCTGCAATCTTTCCCAACAATAACCAGCTCTTTCTGTTTTAGAATAATTTTCCCTATTTCTTTGGCCACTTTGCTACTTCTCCAGCTGTTCTTTTTTTTTTTCTTCTGTTCTTTCTTCCTTTCTGCGGTGTTGGGGATTGAACCCTGGGGCGCTCTAGCACTGAGCTGTATCCCGAGTCCTTTTTATATTTTATTTTGGGACAGGGTCTTGCTAACTTGCTCAGAGTGACCTTGAACTTGTGATCCTCCTGCCTCAGTCTCCTGAGTATCAACTGGGATTATAGATGTGTGCCACCATACCTGGATTGTTTGTCTTTAGATGTTTTGTTCTTCTCTTGCTTTTGTAAGGAACCATAAATTCTATTTTAAATGGGAACTAACATGAAAATATTGAATAGTGGATATAAGGTTAGATTTAGAACCAGAAACAAATACTTTTGGATCTCTTGCCTTGTTATGTGACCTTGAGAAAGTCATATATTCCATTTTCCACAAAAATGATGAAGACAAATCTAGTCTTCCATAGACTGTTTTTTGGGAAGGGGGGGGTAATCCAAAAGATGCTGTTTTGGTATCTTACAGTTGTGAATGCATTTGTACAATTTTCATGAGGGAAATGTTGCTTTTGGACTACACAACTAAATGGCTGGGTATGGAGGTACACACCTGTAGTCTCAGTACTTGGAAGGCCGAGACGGGAGATCATAGGTTCAAGGCCAGCCTCAGCAATTTAGTGAGGCCCTCAGGAACTTAGCAAGACCCTGTTTCAAAATAAAATAGGGCTGGGGGGTGTAGCTTGGAGGTAGAATGTCCCTGGGTTCAGTACCCAAACAAACAACAAACAAACAAGAAACCTAATTGAAGTGTTTGTGCCAAATCTGGGAAGATTTCTTTCAGGAAGAAAAGAGCATGTGGAGACAAAATGATTAAGACTTTGGAATTGGAAAGTGTAAGGGATAGATTTAATTAGGAAGTTAGCTTGATGGGGGTATCTACAGAGGGAGATTGTTGAGTAAGGTTAAAGTCAGTTTGTGTTTGTGTAGGTACACTGTTACAGCCCAAAGAAGCAATTGAAAACAGTGTTCCTTTGAGGGTAGTTTTCAGGTGTTTGGGGAGAAATTACATTAGGCCAAAGGCATTATGCCTGGGTTAGGATTTTGTTTTTCTAGGGAACCAGCATTTTTACACCATGGTCATTAAGGAGCTATGCAGAAGAAAGAGTGAAAAGAGCTTCCAAAGTTTTATTATGGTGCTAGTGGTTTCTCATAAAAGAACTTGGAAATGGGGCAATAGACTTTGTTTTAGACATTAAATTTTGGGTTAAGAGTTGGATACTGATACAATTTCAAGATAACAAAATAGTTTAATGAGTGATATGCTGACAAGGTAGAGTTAGAAGTCATTTAGGTCTCAGGGTGTTGCTGGAGAATGAAGAGCTGAAATGTGGGTATTTTTAATGGGGGAGAGCATCTGTGTTAGAGTAAGTAGATACATAGAAAGAACTGAGAATGGAGAATGGATGTAACTCCCTCTAAAAGAGATGTCTTAAAAGTGGAAGAGCATGCTGGGCATGGTGGCCCACACCTGTAATCCCTAGTAGTTGGGAGGCTGAAACAGGAGGATCGTAGGTTCGTGGCCAGCCTCAGCAATTTAGTGAGGCCTTCTGCAACTTAGTGAGACCCTGTTCCAAAATAAGAAGTAAAATAGGGCTGGGGGCAGAGCTGAGAGGCAGAATGCCCCTGGGTTCAAGCCCCAGTACCACAAAAAAGAAAAAAAAAGTGGATGAGTGTTGTAGTTGAAAAAGGAGGGAGCAGCCTTTAAACACGGCTACCATTTTAGGAGCAGGGCATATGTTACTGTATTTTTGAAACAGCTATAGGTTTTTAATGGTAAGTATATAGCTCCTTTGAGATTAAGTTCAGAAGAATATTTAGGATTTTGTTATTAAAGAACTTATAAATAAAAGGACAGATTTGTTTCTGCAAATTAAGTTTTTAAAGTTTACTCTGCGTTATTATTATCTTAAATTTGGTCTTACTACCACCAAGTGAGGCTAAAAATAGCTGACAGGGAAGACTGCTTCCCTTGCTCACAGTTGGTGTGCGTCTTTGTGTCCCATACAATGGAGGGGATATCCCTGTGTTGGCACGGCAGTACTGAAAATGCTTAAAAAAACCTTTTTATTAAAAAACAAACAACTTGGCACTTAAAATATCCAGACATCTTTGTGGCTAGCATTAGGTGTTGACTTTAACAAAGATTAAGGATTGTGAATGAAAATATGTACTCAAACTTGTATTTCTTTTTTTTTTTTTTGCGGTACCAGGGATTGAACCCAGGGGCGTTCTACCTCCACGCTACACCCCCGGCCCTATTTTTTTATACTTTATTTTGAAACAGGGTCTCACGAAGTTGCGGAGGGCCTCACTAAGTTAGCTGAGGCTGGCCACTAACCTGGATCCTCCGGTCTCCGCCTCCCAAGTACTGGGATTACAAGTGTGCGCCACCACACCTGGCTTAGTATTTCTTAGTTTTGAATTCAGCACCTTTCCATAGCTTCTTTGGCTTCTTAAGAGACTATTTGATTGGGAAGAGATACTTAAACAGGGAGGTCTGTCTGAGATGATTCTAGGGTGAGGTATAGGCATTGGGATATATGGGGGCATTCTCGTTCTCTACTTGCCACAACATTTCTTATGCAGGTGAAGCCATGTTTAGGTGGATTTTAAAAGGCAGCCTTTTTTGTCTTCTTTTGTGGTACTGGGGATTGAACCCAGCACCGCACACATGTTCTAGGCAAGTGCTCCACTGAGGTATATCTCCAGCCCCCCACCCCCACTTTATTTTGAGATAGGATCACACTAAGTTTACCAGGCTGGTCTCAAACCTGCAGTGCTCCTGCCTCAGCCTCTGGGATTATAGGCAAGCACCCGATAAAAAGAACCCTGTTTTAGGGTTAATATGATTTACTATAAAGACACTGGGAAAGGTGGGGCTCTAAGATAGTATGACTGGTAACCTCCATGTACTTTGCCTTGGCAACTTCAGAATTAGATGAGATGATCAGAGAGTCTTGAGGAGGGTGTATGTTTGTGTGTGTCTTAGTACCAGAGTACCCCGAAGTCTACGTGTTGAAGAGTAGCAGCCCATTTTATTCTTTTGAGATAGTTCTTGGGAAAGTCTTGTGGTACCTCTGATATCTCATGGTGTAGAGGAAGGGTTGGCAAACTGTTTTTGTGAAGGGCCAGCTAATATTTTATGTTTTATGGGCCTTCTCTGTCAGAACTTTCATCTCTGGTCTTGGAGTGTGAAAGTAGCCATAGACTGTCTATGAAGTGAATGCGTGACTGCCCCAGTGAAATCTTACCCAGAAAAACAAGAGGTAGATTGGATTTGACCTTTATAATGAAGTTTACAGACCCTGGTATAGACGACTACCAACTCTACCAACATAAAGTATGAGCTTCTTTTTTTTTTTTTTTTTTTTTGCGGTACCGGGGATTGAACGCAGAGGCGTTCTACCTCCGTGCCACGCCCCCGGCCCTATTTTTTCTATGCTTTATTTTTGAAACCGGGTCTCACAAAGCTGCGGAGGGCCTCGCTAGGTAGAGAGAGAGAGAGAGAGAGAGAGAGAGAGAGAGATAGAAGAGAGGAGAGAGAGATTGATCGCACACGCATGCGCGCTGAGGCTGGCCGCGAACCCGGATCCTCCAGTCTCCACCTCCCAAAGTACTGGGATTACAAGCGTGCGCCACCACGCCCGGCTAAGTATGAGCTTCTTTATACTCCAGAGCGGGATTGGCTATTTTAGGTGGTCTCCGTTTTCTAGATGAGATATCATCCTGTGGATTACCTTATAATGATTCTGCATAAAGTATAAAGTCTACTTTATACCTTTCCCTTCCTTGTGATGAAAACTATGCATTGAAGAGCAGGGGTGATGCCATCTCTAAAGGGATGCAACTGAAAAGGGTCCTCTTGCATTTTATTCAAAGATGCCATAAAGTGATATACTGGTGTGCGTGTGTGTGTGTGTGTGTGTGTGTGTGTGTTTGTGGTACAGGGGTTGAACCCAGGAGTGCTCTACCTCTGAGCTACACCCTTAGCCCGTTTCATTTTTTATTTTGAAGCAGTGTTTCACTAGGTTGCTGAGACAGATCTTGAACCTGCGATCCTCCTGTCTCAACCTCAACCTCCCAAGTACTGGAACTATAGGCGTACACCACCATGCCCAGCACCTTTGATATACTGGTTTTGTATCATGGCCAAAAGTAACTGAAGAAGCTTTTGGGCATACTTTAAACATTTAAAAATTTTTTTAATTTAATTTTTTTGGGTAGTATTGGGGATTGAACCCAGGGGTGTTCTACCATTGAGCTATACCCTTAGTTTTTTTTCATTTTTTATTTTGAAACAGCGTCTCACTAAGTAACTGCACACTTTCCTTGAACAGTGATCTTCCTGTCCCAAGTATTGGGATTACAAGTGTGCACCACTGTGCTTGGCTATGAGCATACTTATGAAATATTCTGAAAATAAATTGTAAATCATTTACTTGGAATGTAAAATTAAAAGTATGATTGGTTTGAATCAGATAAAATATTAGTCAAATTACAAGAACATTAAGGTTTAGTACTTCTTTTTTTTGGTACTGGGGATTGAACTCAGAGGCATTCTACCTCTGAGCTACACCCCCAGCCCTATTTCTTTTTTTTTTTTTATTTTGAAACAGTGTCTCTCTAGGTTGATGAGATTCTCACTACTTGCTGAGGCTGTCCTCAAACCAGCAATCCTGCTGTCTCAGCCTCCCAAGTACTGGGATCACAAGCGTGCACCACCACGCCCTGCTAAGGTTTAGTACTTCTACCTCTCAAAGTCTTAATGTCTTGCAACGACTAATTCAGTGTTTGGAATTATTTGCTTTACAATTATTTTTGCTTTGTTAATTTCAAATATTATTATTTTTGTGGTACTAGGGATTGAACCCAGGGATATTCTACCTCTGAGCCACACCCCAAGCCCTTTTTATTTTTTATTTTGAAACAGGGTTTTGCTAAGTTGCTGAGGCTGGCCTCGAATCTACAATCTTCCTGTCTTACCCTCCCAAGTACTATGACTATATGTTATATTTTAAAAAATAACTTAAATCATTTAAATGTGTACTTTAATCAGCTTTGTTATATTCTTAAGGGTAAAAGTATCTCAAATGTATTGTCTAGAAAAGACAAGTCACTTTGTGCAAGTTTTACATTACAGCTAGTATCAAAATGTTTCATATGTCAGTAAATACCTATATTGGATGGTATATTTGCACTAGTTTTATAAGCCTTATCTTGAGGTTCCTCTATTTATTACAAGGAAGAGGACATTACTTTTGCAATAGTGATCATTTTTTAGTTAGTTTCAAACTTGCTTTTTATATAATATAGTCATCCCTATGTATCTGTGGGGGATTGGTTCCAGTACCCCTGTGGATACCAGAATCCAAGAATGCTCAAGTCCCTTATATAAAATGAAGTAGCATTTGCATATAATCTATACATATCTTCCTGTATACTTTAAATTATCTTTACTTATAATGCCCAGATACAATGTAAGTGCTATATAAATGTTATACTGTATTGTGTAAGGAAGACTGTGAAGAACAAAATACCTGTATATATTCAGTACAGATGCAATTTTTTGCCTTCTCAATATTTTTGATCTGTGCTTGGTTGAATCTGCAGATGTGGATCTCATAGATAGGGAGGGCCACTGTATTTCTATATGTATAATTGGTACTTTAATTTTTCTTCTCTTTTATATATATGTGTATATATAATATATAGTATTATATATTGAATATAATCTAACAATCTTAATATACCTTTTGGAGGATTACTATAAAGTTACTTTCCTAGTTTTTTGTTCTTTTAAAAATCTTCCTTTTAATTTTTGGCTTTTCAAGTAGTTTTATCATTTTTTTCACACCTAAAGATGGGTGGCAACTTAAAAGACACAGATATTCATTTCATGTCTGAAATATTTCAAATTAAAATTTTCTGTTTTGGTGACACTTTTAGTAGACCAGGGAAAAAGGATGGTGTATTAGGATTTTTTTTCCTCGTAGCTAAATTGTGATTATAGACAGATTAGTAAAGTTGCTTTCAAATAATGAACTCTTGCTGTTGAATCTTAAAATAGAGACTTTTCCCCATTAAATATAAAACCAGTCTGTCTTAGGCCTTAATGTACTTTTATTTTTATTTTTTGTGGTACTAGGAATTCAATCCAGGGGCATTCTACCTGTGAGCTACACCCCCAGCCCTATTTTAGTCTTTGTTTTGAAACAAGGTATCGCTAAGTTGCAAAGGGCCTTGTTAAGTTGCTGAGGCTGCCTTCAAAACTGCAACCCTCCTGTCTCAGCCTCCCAAGTACTGGGATTACAAGCGTGAGTGGCCACCATGCCTGGCTTACTTTTATATTTTACTACTTTCTGATGATATTTCATTGATACTTTCTCATGATGCCTTACACAACATGTTTAAATGGAGTGTATTTCCTGAATATATATGATGTTTCTTGAACACTATTGGATATATGTTTTCTAGTAGTTATATTTTTATACTCAAATATATTTAAAATTTATTCCTATTACACCTTCAGAATTGTGGAACATTTGAAGGAACATCTGCAATTGTCACTGAGTATATAACTTCGATATTGGAATGGCAAACTAAAGTAATGTCTTAAGAAAATTAAAAAAAAAATTCCTTTAAATTTTTGAGTAACAGCCGGGTGTGGTGGCACATGCTTGTAATCCCAGTACTTGGGAGGCTGAGACCAGAGGATCCCGGTTCGTGGCCAGCCTCAGCTACTTAGTGAGGCCCTCTGTAACTTAGTGAGACCCTGTTTCAAAATAAAGATTAAAAAATTGGGCTGGGGGTGCAGCCCGGAGGTAGAATGCCCCTGGGTTCAATCCTCAGTACCACCAAAAAAAAAAATTTGTTTTTTGAGTAAACTTGATTTCTCTAAAACAATAAGTTAATACAAGAAAATATGACAACCAGCATTTGTGTTGTACTATCCTGTCATGTAGGTCTTTGAGATCTTATTGCATTGAGTATCTTACCTTTTGCTCTTTCCAGTCAGACCTAAGGGCCAACCAGTGGATTAGTCTGATATCGTGCAGTTTCTGTTGTTAGGCTATGTTCCTTCTGCCTTTTCTTTCCAGCTGAAATCTGGCTGCTGGAAATCGGAGTGGCTTTCAGAAGGAGGTAGCACTTACTTCTCTGTGTTTGTGTATACTTTGTATGTGTGTGTGTTTCTGTACCTGGCTGGTGTAATGTCCTAGATGCTTTTTTCAGTATGACTGCTCTGGAATTTAGGAAATTTTAAAAGATAGTGGGAAAGATTTTTAATGTTATTTAGCTTTTCTTCTTAGAAGATCACCATTGAATACAATACTATGTTTCTTCTGGCTTCTTGAATGAACTCCTCAACATACAATGAAAGCATCATACATGAAGTCTCAAGGCCGACTGCTGGTTTATTTTTGGAAGAATGCAAAAGTGTATAAAGCCAAGTGTGGTGGTGCATATCTGTAATCCTAGTACTTGGGAGCTAAGACAGGAGGATCCCAGGTTGTTGTGGCCAGCCTCAGTAAGTTAGGTAGGCCCTCTGCAACTTAGTGAGACCCTGTTTCAAAATAATAAAATAAAATAGGGCTGGGGGTGTAGCTCAGAGGTAGAATGCCCCTGGGTTCAATCCCCAGTAACCCCCCCACAAAACAAAAAAGAATGCAGCCGGGCGTGGTGGCGCACGCTTGTAATCCCAGTACTTTGGGAGGCGGAGACTGGAGGTTCCGGGTTCGTGGCCAGCCTCAGCTCACTCTCTCTCTCTCTCTCTTTCTCTCTCTCCACCTAGTGAGGCCCTCCGCAACTTCGTGAGACCCGGTTTCAAAATAAAGTATAAAAAAATAGGGCCGGGGGTGTAGCGTGGAGGTAGAAAGCCCCTGGGTTCAATCCCCGGTACCGCAAAAAAAAAGAATGCATATAGTTTATTAATTTTTAGGATGGCATTTTTTTAGGGCGGTATAAGGAGCAGTATACCTTTTCATGGCATCCCTTAGGAGTGGTTTCACCAAAAATAGTAATTTATAACTACCTAACTACCCAATGGTTGAAAATCTGCATAGCTGGAGCCACCAACAGGTTGCTAGTTCGTGTCTTATTTACCTTAGTAAAATACATTCATACTTTTTTTTTTGTGTGTGTGGTACTGGGGATTGAACTCAGGGGCGTCACTACACCTGGCTTTTTCATATTTTCAAGGGAAAAGACTCAGTTACATAGAGAGTAAATTTTTTAGCTACATGACTTTGGACAAGCTACTTACTCTTCTGATATTTATTTCAGCACTTGTTGGGGGAAAGCATGTCCTTCACAAAGTTATTGCTAGACTTAAATGAAATACTATATGGCAATATGCAAAGCTCTTATTCTAGTGCCTGTCATATAGCATATGACTCATCATTGTAAACTAGAGAAATGACAAAACTGTTGTGTGTTTATAGAAAAGAAAGACCGATTTGAACATAATTGGACTTCAAATTCATTTCCAAAGACTTCAGTAGCGCAGGGACCAGGAAGAAGTCTTTTTTTTTTTTTGGTGGTACTGGAGATTGAACCCAGGGGTATTCTGCCTCTGAGCTACACCCCCAGCCTTTTTATTCTTTGTTTGGAAACAGGGTCTTGCTAGGTTGCTGAGAGACTCGCTAAGTTGCTGAGGCTGGTCTGGAACCTGCAATCTTTCTGTCTCAACCTCCCAAGTACTGGGATTACAGGCTTACACCACCATGCCTGGCTTCCCTGTTTTTTTTTTTTTTAATAGTTAGTGATTGTCTATGATAGTCACTTAGGTTTAAATTGTACATTTGGAAATAGTAGAATGTAATTCAGTTATTAGCTCTTTTAACTGTCCGTCTCTTTAACCCTTGGAAATAAAAAAGAAGTTGCAGAGGGCCTCACTAAGGAGAGAGAGAGAGAGAGAGCGCGAGCGAGCGCGCTGAGGCTGGCTGTGAACCAGGATCCTCCGGTGTCCGCCTCCCAAAGTACTGGGATTACAAGTATGTGCCACCATGCCTGGCTATAAAAAAGCTTTAAAAAATCATGAAGTTGGCCGGGTGTGGTGGCGCACGCTTGTAATCCCAGTACTTTGGGAGGAGGAGACCAGAAGATCCAGGTTCGCGGCCAGCCTCAGCTCTCTCTCTCTCTCTCTCTCTCTCCCTGTCTCTCTCTCTCTCTCTCTCTACTTAGTGAGGCCCTCCGCAACTTCGTGAGACCCAGTTTCAAAATAAAGTATAAAAAAATAGGGCCGGGGGTGTAGCACAGAGGTAGAACGCCCCTGGGTTCAACTCCCGGTACCGCAAAAAAAAAAAAAAAAAATCATGAAGTTGAGTGGAAGTTTTATCTGTATTGTTTACATTTCAAATTAAGATTAACAAGCCAGGCATGGTGGCGCACGCTTGTAATCCCAGAATTTGGGGGGCTGAGACCGGAGGATCCAGGTTCGCGGCCAGCTTCAGCTACTTAGTGAGGCCTTCTGCAACTTAGAGAGACTCTGTTTCAAAATAAAGAACAAAAAATAGGACTGGGGGTGTAGCTTGGAGGTAGAATGCCCCTGGGTTTAATCCCAAGTACCACAAAAAATTAAGATTAACATACTTAGGTGATCATATTGTAATTAACTACTTAATTTTATTTATTTATTTATTTATTTGCAGTACTGGGACTGTTCCCAGGGGCATTCTACCTCTGAGCTACATCCCCAGCCCTATTTTTTATTCTTTATTTTGAAACAGGATCTCACTAAGTTGCAGAGGGCCTCAGTAAGTAGCTGAGGCTGGCCACAAACCTGTAATCCTCCTGTCTCAGCCTCCCAAGTACTGGGATTACAAGCGTGTGTCACCACGCCTGGCTAATTTTAGTTTTTATAAAATGATTAGTGTTTTTAAAAAATATTCCCTTTTTATGCTTAGTTTTTATAAATAGAGGATTAGTTTTCAGAAATACTTTTTCTTCAAACCTGGTATAATCAATGTTTTATTGGCCAAAACAAGAAATAAATTTGGAAGGTATTTCTGTCTTGAGAACAGCATGGTATGCCTTCAGATACTGTTTTATTTAATAGAATTGTATATTTAAGATAAATGTTTTTAAAAATCCACAGACAAGAAAAAAAGTTTTGAGATACAGTTTTTAGCACTGATTATCTTACTAGCTCCTTATTCTCTAACTTCTCCTTTTAAAGAAAGATTGCTTTAAATTTTGGCATAAAGGCAGAAACTAGGTTGGTTTATCTGCTAGTGAATTTCTGGTTAGGTGGTTAATTTTAGTGAATATTGGAGTTTAAAAAAATATCAATATTTTATATTGATTTTTTTTGTCCATAGCAATTGGAGTTGTCTCCAGGGATCTTTCCATTTCAGAGATTTTTTAAAAAGGATTTTTTAATTAATGGATAGAATACTGAATAGGTGGGGAGAAGAATATGCTTGATTGCTTCCTCCTTATTTGTATGTAATATCAGAAAATTATATAGATAAATATTTGGGTCATCAGTTTTCTTTTGCATGATTGGTGGTCTCTTAATTGACTATGGTGTGGATTTGGTGGTATAAACTTTAGAATGCTGATATGAGTGGGGGCCTTTATTGCGTATTACTTAGGTAGAACTGTTTTCATTAGAGAAATATAAAGTGTTAACTTACTAGATTTAGAAATTCTGAGTAGGAAACATAAAATTTCAAATTTGTTATAAAGGACATCCAGTGGGAGAGGAGAGATGGAATGTACTGAGGACAGGAGAGAGAGAGAGTGCAAAGGAGGGAGGGACGAGGAATTAGAGACCAGGGAGAAGGGCTCCGGAAGTTTTGAGGTCAGTCTTAGTCAGAGGTCACACCCTGTTATTTCTTTGGGTTGTGGATGTGGGGTGTTACCACTTGTTATCTACTACCCTTTGAAATGTTGATTAGAAGATTGATTCTTAATCCACATCTGGATTCTTTAAACCATTGAACTTTTAATCTGTGTGGAATAATCACTGTATCCTGGGGTGGGAAAATTTCCACTGTACCTGATAGGAGAAAGGGACAAAGGGTTTTTGACTTACAGTGGTGGTTCTGTTTTGTTTTGTTGTCTTTATTCCTTGTTGGCCATATTTCCCTAGCTTTGCCTGAGAGGGATGCTTGTAATTCTATATGGGACATAGTAGCTGAGAGGCAAGCTTTGGAGTTGGTAGACCCAGGTTTTACCTCTGCTGCGTTGTGACCTTGGGCAAATTATTCTATGTGTGTTTCCTGTAAAACTGGGAGGATAATAATACTACCTCCCTCCCTCATAGGGTAATTGAGAGGATTGAGTGAAATTACTGCATGTCAGCCTTTAGCTCCATGTCTGGCTTAGCACTCAATACATGCTAGCTGCTGCAATACAATAAAGAAATATTGCAGTATTAAGTTGTTATTTCTGTGAGGTTGCTGCTATTTTGAAAGCTGAAGGCATTTGTGATCTTTGCTACTGAATGTGCCACTCTTGAATATTGCTTTCATTAAGCAGCAGATACTTACTGAACACCTGTGCCAGGAATTGATCTGAGTGAACCAAACATAAAAATACCTGCTTGCCTGAAACTTACTTTCTGATTGGAGGAGACAAAATACATCAAAATAGATGATCCATCACTTAGTGAAATTTGGTTGTTGGACTTTGTTGGAGCTGCCATTAACTAGCTCTACTAGTCTTCACCTTTAAAACTTTTTTCATTTCTGTTGCTGTGCTTTAGTGGGTTTGGTGGCAGGTGCACCCTGAATGTGCAGATGGAGCGATGGACCTCTCTGCAGCCACAGCTCTAGCCTAATTTTTTAATTTTTAATTTTTTGTGTGATACTGGGGATTGAATCCAGGGGCAGTCTGTCTTGGAGCTATACCACCAGTCCTATTTTATTTATTTATTTATCTTTTTTGGTACTGGGGATTGAACCCAGGGGCATTCTACCTTGAAGCTACACCCCCAGCCCTATTTTTTATTCTTTATTTTGAAACAGGGTCTCACTAAGTTGCGGAGGGCCTAAGTAGCTGAGGCTGGCCATGAACCTGCGATCCTCCTGTCTCAGCCTCCCAAGTATTGGGATTACAGGTGTGCGCCACCATGCCCGGCTTATTTTTTATTTTGAAATAGGGTCTCACTTAGTTGTGGAGGGCCTCGCTAAGTTGCTGAGGCTGGTCAAGAACCTCGTAAGTATCCATCCTAATTTTTAGGCGGCCTTGAAGTCTTCATCACTTTCTTAACTTTAAATGGGTTTAAATGGGTTGTCTCAAAACTTTCAGCCTCCAGCACTGCTTTCATTGTTCCCCAAAATGTTGCTCTTCCCCAGCTTTTCACCTTTTGCTCGTTGTTGTCATTTTCTTAAGAGAGGAGATACTAGAAACCTCTTTTAAAAGTTTATTCCCTGGTAATCTAACAATGTTTTTCCTCTTCTGATTTCATGTTTTCTACTTCCTAGGTATTGTTAACAGATACTTAATCTCTTTAAAAGTATAAATATATTTAATTTAAATTGTGAATTTTTTTTTATGTTGGGGACCATTTTTCTATTCTAAGTGTGAGTTTCCTCATTTGGGGAAAAAAAGGCAATACTTGTTTCCTAGGGATGTTGTGAGATTTCAAAGAGATAATGTGTGGCATAGGTCCTGCAGCCAGATCCTTAATACATGGTAGTTTCCTTTTCTTTCAACCACTTTAGTCCAGTCAGTACTTAAAGAATTCTTGTTAATTTATCCTTAGTTGAGTTTGGGAGATTTTTTTAATTTTTATTTTATTTATTTATTTATTTATTTATTTTTTTTTTTTGCGGTACTAGGGATTGAACCCAGGGGCATTCTACCTCCAGGCTACACCCCCAGCCCTATTTTTTATTCTTTATTTTGAAACAGAGTCTCACTAAGTTGCTGAGGGCCTCACTAAGTAGCTGAGGCTGGCCACAAACGCCGATCCTCCGGTCTCAGCCTCCCAAGTACTCGGATTACAAGCATGAGCCACCACGCCCGGCTCGAGTTTGGGAGATTTTTAATTTCACTTCCACTTGTATGTATAGTTTTAGTTTTTACTCTCAGATATGATTTGAAATATTACTTCTGAAGTATCACATGATGGATGCTAAGGCATTAGTAAGAGAAGGCAAACAATGATTAGGAGCAGGAACTCAAGCCACCATTATGGATTAAAATATAGGCCACCACATTTACTGGTGTGTGACCTTTGGCAGTTTGTTTAGCTTCTCTACGCCTCAGTTCTTTTATCTGTGAAATGGGAAAAATAATATCTACCTATCTCATGGATACTAAGTTAGGATTAAATGAAATAAAAAATGAGAAGCACTGAATAGTGCTGCCCATATAATAATTTGTAACAGTTTCCCTAGGGGATGTTTGGCACTATTTGGAATATTTCTTTGGTCACAACTGGGGGGAGGGAAAGGAGGAGAGGATACTACTGATACCTAGTGAGTAGAGAGGTCAGGTATAAACATGTATAGTACAACACCCAAAACAAACAATTAGCTGGTCCAAAATGCCAGTAGTGCTAAGGTTGGGATACCCTGCTCTGTAATTAAGTTTTTCTCATATGAATACTTCCTTTGAATAAGGTACTTTGCCAATTAAATTCTGTATAAATTCTGGTTGTTGATAAAGAAAACTATAGACATGAGTAGGTCTTATTTAACAAATTCAGTTTTAAAAACAAACATATAGGAAAATTAATAGATTTCATGATTTTTACTTCAAAAGTAATCTAAAAGTGTTATTCCTTTTTCAGAAAGAAGGAAAGGGTTTCCAGATGAATTTTACTAATTTAATTGGCAAATTATTCATGTGAAAGTATATTGAGAATAGAGGGCTATGAGATATGAGTGCCATAATGTGTATTTAGAAAGTCAAATGTACACTAAAGGAAAAAGCATATATCAAGGTTAGTGGAACGATGTATTGGGGGAAACCTTGGATCATGCCTGATTTCTCTCTTCCCATATTTTTATTACTCACCAAGGGGAGGGCTCTTTAACTTCGGAACTTGTTTTTCTGTCTCCTCTTTTTTTTCCCTCACTACCTTGCCATTCCCTGTCCATTTCAAGAGCCTCTTAATTGATTTCCTTGTTTCTGCCCTTTCTCTGCATTTCCACCTGTATTGACTCTTTGTTGGTAGCCTTTCTAGTTCAGATTCAATCTACCATTCAAGCCTCCTTCCACTATCCCTTTATTTCTGGGAGAGAATTAAGCCCTGCTGCACTAAGTCTGCAATTGAAATGAACTGACTATTCTCTAGTATTAGTTGTGTACCATCTTGTGGAGGATTGGGAAAACAGTCATCTCATTTCCTGTCTTTCATGGTTCATATGACTTTCTTCGTTTGTATCCAAACACTGACTGTATTTCCTTGAAAATACAACATACATATCCTTTAATGTATATCTGAGTGTGTATACATGTATATACACACTCATCCCTTAGTATCTTTGGGGAACTGGTTTCAGGACACCCTGCACTCGTACCAAAGTCTACAGACGCTCAAGTCCTTTATATAAAATGGAGCAGTACTTTTTAAGTTAGCTCTATATTACTTATAGCTCATACAATGTAAATGCTATGTAAATAGTTATTATGCTGTATTGTGTAGGACTAATGACAAGAAAAAAACTCTGTACAGATGCAGTATTTTTTTTTTATCTGTAGTTGGTTAAAACTGAGGCTATAGAACGCATGGATGTGGAACCCACGGATTTAGAGAGCCAACTGAACTCTCCTGTATATTTGTCTTTGGACCTTACTATTTCCTTTGTCTGGAATGTTTTTTTACTTTCATTGATCTCTTAACACCCTACTTAAATATCATCTTCTCTAGGAAGTGTATACTGATTAATGTAAATAGATTTAGTTGTTTTTCCCTTGATTATCCAAGTATGTGTCTGGATTTTATAGCACCTAACATCATTTGTATTTTTTCTCTCTCTCTTTCTCTTTTTTTGTGTGTGTGATACTGAGGATTGAACCCAGGGGTGGTCTACCTCTGAGCTATACTCCAAGCCCTTTTTTTTAATTTTAATTTTAATTTTAATTTTTATTTATATTTATATTTATTTATTTTTTTGCGGTACCGGGGATTGAACCCAGGGGCATTCATTCTACCTTTGAGCTCCACCCCCAGCCCTAGTTTTTTTTATTCTTTATTTTGAAACAGGGTCTCACTAAGTTGTGGACGGCCTCACTAAGTAGCTGAGGCTGGCTGCGAACCTGGATCCTCCGGTCTCAGCCTTCCAAGTACTGGGATTATAGGCGTGCACCACCATGCCCGACTCCTTTTTATTTTTTGTTTTGAAACAGGGTCTAAATAGGTTGCTGAGATTCTTCATAAATGCTGATCTCTGGTCTCGAACCTACAAACCTGTGATACCTGCGATCCTCCTGTCTCAGCCTCCCAAGTCATGTCTTATTCATCTTTTCAGTGAATACCTCCTCCCTAAAATGCCTAACATTCTTGCTGCCTAGTAGATGCATGGCATGTGAACAAATGAATGGAAGAGAACAAAAGAGGAAAGCTTTTTAATAAGCTCTGAGTCAGGGGGCATTATCTTGTCACCATTGCTTTTCAAGTGTTTAATGTAGTGTCCTGTCCATAGGTATTCTGCAAATACTTGACTAAATTAGAAATTCCAGTAGTTGATAGTTTTCATGTGAATTTCTTTCTTCTGCATTTCTAGAAAGCATGTATTAGAAGTAAGATAGCCTGGATATTTTGGTACATCTAATGCTTTGAGTTTACTTTTCTTGATTCAGTAGTAAGATTTGTGATCCAATAAATATGTCCTGAAAGATGATGTTGGCTGGTTTCTTTCACTAATGGGCAATGAATATGTAGTATCAATCTTTCATCATTAGAAGCTATCATTAAGTAAAAGTGTCAAACTAATTTCTTTTTTTTTTTTTGGCGGTACTGGGGATTGAACTCAGGGGCATTCTATCTCCGAGCTACACCCCCAGCCCTATTTTTTTATTCTTTATTTTGAAACAATCTAAGTTGCGGAGGGCCTCACTAAGTAGCTGAGGCTGGCTGCAAACCCGGATCCTCCGGTCTCAGCCTCCCAAGTACTGGGATTACAAGCGTGTACCACCACGCCCGCCTCAAACTAATTTTTATTTGCTGACTTGGTGTTTGTCATCTTTTTTCTTTCCCATATTTTATATAGAACTGTTCCCTACTCAGCTAGTTTATTTATTGATCTTTTACATTTAATAAATGGTTTTGATGTCTGTACACTGTTATTTTTATATGTTCATTAGAAGATATTGGGATTTAAGCCAGGACTGAGCTACCACTGAACTACATCTCTGGCCCTTTGTATTTTTTATTTTGAGACAGAGTCCTGCTGAATTGCCCAGGCTGGCCGCAGACTTGGCCATCTTCCTGCTTCAGCTTCCTGAGTAGTTGGGATCACAGGTGTGCACCACTGCATCCAGCTCATTAGAAGATTTAAAGTAGTTTTCATAACTTTACTGTCACCTTAAAAAGAGCTAAGCCTGGTTATTATTTAAAAATGTTTTGTAAAAGGTTTTCTCTTAGTTGTATTTTAAGTACTATGTAACTATTGTTACATGCATTTGCTCTTTGCTCTTTTCCAGAAAAAAAAATTTTTTTTTTTTTTTTTTTTGCGATACCGGGGATTGAACGCAGGGGCGTTCTACCTCTGCGCTACGCCACCGGCCCTATTTTTTATACTTTATTTTGAAACCGGGTCTCACAAAGTTGCGGAGGGCCTCGCTAAGGAGAGAGAGAGAGAAAGAGAGAGAGAGAGAGAGACGGAGAGAGAGAGAGAGAGCTGAGGCTGGTCGCGAACCAGGATCCTCCAGTCTCCGCCTCCCAAAGTACTGGGATTACAAGCGTGCGCCACCACGCCTGGCTTTTCCAGAAATTTTAATTCTGTGCTTCTGTAAAATTTTATTGAAGGTTACATGACACACTTAAGAGTAGAGTGCTGAGGGATGTTCTATTAAAGATTAAAAAGGTCTTAAGTGGAACTGAATTCTGATTAATAAGGATTTAGAGATTGGGGTGGAGGGAATCAGATAAGCACTTCAGGATCTTAGGGTTTTAAGTCTTGGACTCTTTATTGTCCCCAGACATCTATTGCAGGTTACCTTTCTTACAAGTGTCAATATGGCATCATTATAAAAATAAATTACATGAACATTTGGACGCCTAATGTATGGCAGACACTATTCTGTGTCCATCGTCTGTATTAACTTATCTGTGCCTCACAATAGCCCTATGAGGTAAGTGTTATTAATGTCCCTATTTTATAGTTGAAAGTTTGGCGAGGAGAAGTTAAACATGCTCAAGTTTCCACCTTTAGTTAATAGTGGAGCTGGGATTATATCCAAGTAATCTAACTGTTGAGTCTGGGACCTTAATCCCTCTTCTATAGTATCTTTATTATTTGTTAGTTTATTTCTTATATATTATTTATAACAGTGCCAGACACATAATAAGAGCTATGGAAGTGCTGGCAATTTTAGTGTTTTTTTTTTTTTTGGGTAATGGTGATTGAACTCAGGGGCATTCTACCTCTGAGCTACACCCTGGCCCTTTTTTTTTTTTTTTTTTTGCGGCACCGGGGATTGAACCCAGGGGCGTTCTACCTCTGCATTACACCCCCGGCCCTATTTTTTTTATACTTTATTTTGAAACTGGGTCTCACGAAGTTGGGGAGGGCCTCACTGGGGGGGGAGGGAGATAGGGAGAGAGGGAGAGGGACAGGGGGAGAGAGAGAGAGAGAAAGAGAAAGAGAGAGAGAGCGAGAGTGAGAGAGCTGAGGCTGGCCGCGAACCTGGATCCTCCGGTCTCTGCCTCCCATAGTACTGGGATTACAAGCGTGCGCCACCACGCCCGGCTTCACCCTGGACCTTTATACTTTTTGTTTTGAAACAGGGTCTCCCCAGTTTACTGAGAGTCTCACTATGTTGCTGAGGCTGTCCTTGAATCTGCGTTCCTTCTTTCTCAGCCTCCTAAATACTGGGATTACAGGTGTGCACCAACACACCTGGCTTCAGTGGCATTTAATTATATATTCTATAAGGTTGGCAGAACATGTATAATTATTTTTTAATAATTTATTTTTATTATTGATTGGACTCCAGACCTTACTCATATTTCTACCTTATCTTTTTTTTAATAGTTGATGTCACTGAGATTTTTGATTTCTAATATTATATGGTCATGCTAAAACTCAGAATTAGTTTTTCTCACCACCCACCCAACTTTATTTCCATTCCCTTAAGAGATAAGAACTAGCTGGCTATGGTGGCACATACCTCTAATCCCAGTACTTGGGAGGCTGAGACAGGAGGATCCCAGGTTTGAGGTCAGCCTCAGCAACTTAGCAAGTTCCCTCAGCAACTTAGTGAGACCCTATTTCAAAATAAAAAATAGGGTTAGGAATGTAGCTTGGAAATAGAATGCCTATGGGCTCAACCTCCACTACCATAAAAATAAATAAAAAAATAGGTAAGAACTGAGGCAGTTTCCCTCCCTCCCTCCCTTCCTCATAGAAAAAGAGATAAAGGAATATAAATGTGAAGAGGGAAACTATGGACTCATTTGTTTTCTTTTTTTTTGTGGTACTGGGGATTGAAACCAGGGGAATTCTACCTCCAAGCTACACCCCCAACCCTATTTTTCATTCTTTATTTTGAAACAGGGTCTCACTAAGTTGCGGAGGACCTCACTAAGTAGCTGAGGCTGGCTGCGAACCTATGATCCTCCTGTCTCAGCCTCCCAAGTACTGGGATTACAAGCGTGTGCCAGCACGCCCGGCTTTGGACTCATTTTTTATCTTATTTATAGATGAAAAAATGAAGTTAAGTAATTGCCTGTTAGTCATGCAACCAGTAGATTGTGGGGTAGGAGGGTCGGGTTGCTAACCCAGGAATTCCTGATTTCAAATAAGCTCCTGTCCTTTCTGTTATATCCATTTCTGTTGTATCTGATAAGCAAAGGAGGAAGAGAAGTCTTGCAACTTCATTTTGGAGAGAAGTATAGAATCTCACACTTTCTGGATCAGTGTTTTAAGAAGCTTTGCATTCTGAAGCCTCTAAGTATGCTTTCCAGCTTTCAGAAGAACTGCTTTATGATATTAAGTATCATGAAGTGACAGTAAAGAAAACACTTTAGGTTGGATTTGAATTAAATACTTAAATATACCTAGGTGTTTAATATTTATCAAAGGCAGTATTTCAAATTGGTGTGGGAAAAAATGGATGATACTGGCAATTTATATTGCAGTAATTTTTTGATCATTTGGAAAAATACATGATTTCTTTACATTAAAAATAATTGAAAAATTAAAATCATGTTTAATATAGAAAGACATTGTGAGGTCAGCCTTTTTATCAAATAAGAGTGAATTCAGTGAGTACAATCATGAAAGTTTTATTTTTCCCCCAGTCACTGTCTTGAATTTTCCTTAATTGTCCATAACATCATCTTGGGTTAATTACATAGCTTTCCCAGTATGTTTTTAGTTAAGAAAAATCTAATTCTGTTCTTGACTCATATTATGCTTGATTTGTGGCTGGAGGGACCTGTAGTACTCTTTCACACCTACCCCCTTTCCATTTTTTATGTGCTGTGAGAACAAAGAGAGGTGAAAAAAATATTCTATTTCATAAACATGAAAAAAATTGATGATAAGGCTTTTTGAATGTGGGGGCTTAAAAGTTACTTTTTTGTGTGTATGGTACTGGGGATTGAACCCAGGGGCATTCTACCTCTGTGTACCCCAGCCCTATTTTATTCTTTTATTTTGAAACAAGGTCTCACTAAGTTGTAGAGGGCCTAATTGCTCAGGCTGGCCTCAAACCTGAGATTCTCCTGTCTCAGCCTCCCAAGAACTAGGATTATAAGTGAGCATCACCATGCCTGGCTTGAAAAGTTACTAAATTACTTTCAAAGTATTGTTGAGAGTAAATTTATGCAGCTACTTGGGAATGCAGTTTGATGATATCTATCAAATAAAGTGTGTATGCCTTTGAATCAGCATTTAAACTTCCAGGAATTTAGTGCTACAGATATATTCACACAACTTCACTTGAATGGTGACTCTTTTAGGGGAGAAAAGTTTTGTTAGTTCATAGTGGAATTCAGCAGTAAAGCTTTATCCTCTATAATTTAGTGTTTATCTACAAGAGTACTGTTAAACTCATTCTAATTCTTCATTATTCTAATTCTTCTACAAAATGGTGGGATGTTATAACTACTATATGTTTAGACTGTTCCTAGGTTTTGATAGGTATAAAATGCTTCAGTGAATACCTTTGTACATCTGCTACCCTTTCATGAATGTTATATTTCTCAATGGCCATATTTAGGAAAGTCTGCTTTACCTTTGTTTTCCTTCCTCATACTTGAGAAGCACAGGAGAACTCAGTTTATGCCACATCTCAATTGCCTGAATGGGTGTGCCACTTAAAACAAACTCTTTAACCTTCCTGAGCAGGAGGTTCTGTAGATCTGGGCAACTCAGGCTCTTTTAAAGCAGTAACAAACGGACTGTCCATTGTTGACCACTATCACATTCTTCACCATCCTGTAGGGAGTATGTGTTAATAAGGGTGGAATTTGTGTTTCCGATGGGACAGCCTATTGAGTGATAGTCCTTGCTTTCCTGGTTCCCCTCCTCCATTGTGATGATACTGCGTCACAGTTGTATATAATCACCAATTAAAAAAGCAACTTCAGCTCAAGAGTTAGTACTGCTCCCAGTTGAGAACTACTTATTGTAAAAATCTTGGCAGGAATTATATAAGATTATTTGTGATTTTTGTTGACTTCTGTTTATTCATTATTTTAGCAGGAAGCAATGATAGTTTATGCTGATTAACCTCAATATCTACTAAAACATCTCATTCTGTTTATTATCATCATGAAAGTCTGGGTCAACAGGAATATTTTCTTTACAGATACACCAATGATTTGATGTCATATAAAAACACTATTCTGACATACCAGCTTTGTTTTATTTAATTGGTGGTTTTACTTTTTTTTCAGACTCAGAAAAAATGAGAAAAGTAGTACCAAGAGTAAATTCCCAT
This sequence comes from Glis glis, assembly GCA_004027185.1. NCBI lineage: Eukaryota > Metazoa > Chordata > Mammalia > Rodentia > Gliridae > Glis > Glis glis. The sequence continues at coordinate 30,695 of PVJS01004465.1, forward strand.
ATACCCATCGTCTAGTTTCCCAAATGTTAGTATCTTATGCAGTGGCAGTACAGTTATCAAAATCAGTAAATTAACATTGATGTAATACTGCTATCTTCAGGCTGGTTTCGTTTCTGTGGTACTGGATCCAAAACAGGATCACTCACATGCTGAATTTTAGTTATATCTCCTGAGCTTTCTTTAATTTGAAACAATTCCATAGTCTTTGTGTTTCATGACTGTTACACTCTGGAAGAGTCAATAATTTTGTAGAATGCACCTCAGTTTGGCTTTCTGTGATACTTCCTCATGATTCAGTTAATGGTGAACATTTCTGGCTAAGAATACCACAGAAGGAATATAAATCTTACTGGGAAGCACATGATACTCACTTGTCCAACGCCTGGTGATATTAACCTTCTTCATTTGATTATATTGATACTAGGTTTGTCCATTGTATTTGTTCTTTAGATTTGTGATTAATAAGCATCCCAAGGTACTTTGTGACCAAGTTAATTATTTTATTTTCTTCATAATTTTACTCCCTAATTTTAAATTTCATTAAAAATTCTTATGTGCCGGGCGTGGTGGCGCACGCTTGTAATCCCAGTACTTTGGGAGGCAGAGACCGGAGGATCCGGGTTCACGGCCAGCCTCAGCTCTCTCTCTCTCTCTCTCTCCCTGTCTCTTTCGCTCTCTCTCCTTAGTGAGGCCCTCCGCAACTTCGTGAGACCCAGTTTCAAAATAAAGTATAAAAAATAGGGCCGGGGGCGTAGCGCGGTTGCGTTCAATCCCTGGTACTGCAAAAAAAAAAAAAAAAAAAATTCTTATCTGAAGGGAGTATTATTTTGCCAGTTTTTTGTTGTTGTTGGCCATAGCGATTTTCTATTTCCATTATTCTTTCTGCATTTATTGGTTAATAGTCTAATGTAAGGAAGAACTTACTCTTATTAAATATGTAGTTTTTTATGTATATTAAAATAAATGTATGGATTTTTTTACTTATATCAGTTGGACCTAGATTCATATTCAGAGAATTTCATATATTAATATTTATTTTGGTACTCTAGGTATCTCAGATGTAGCCTTTGGGAGCTTCTTAAGGAGTCTCTGCTCATTTTGCCATATCTCCGTCATTTTTTTTTTTTTGGGGTACTGGGGATTGAACTCATGGGCATTCTACCTCGGAGCTACATCCCCAGCCCTAGTTTTTAATTCTTTATTTTGAAACAGGGTCTCACTAAGTTGCGGAGGGCCTCATTAAGTAGCTGAGGCTGGCCGCAAACCTGGATCCTCTGGTCTCAGCCTCCCAAGTACTAGAATTATAAGCGATTTTTTGAGGACTGACTTTCTAGCAGCACAGGATGTTCTTGGTTCGTCTAGTACTTTCTCTGCCCCAGCCCTGAAATCAGCCATTTCACCAAGGAATATTGGTTCATTTTATTGCAGATTGGAATTTTTTTCTCTAGTACTTGTATCTAACCATCTTTTAAAACTGTTTCTATGAAAGTGGGGTGGTGCACGCCTGTAATCCCAGTATTTGGGAGACTGAGACAGGAGGATCGCAAGTTTGAGTCCAGCCTCAGCAACCACATGAAACCCTGTTTTTTTTTTTTTTTTTTTTTGCGGTACTGAGGATTGAACCCAGGGGCGTTTTACCTCCGCGCTACACCCCCGGCCCTATTTTTTATACTTTATTTTGAAACCGGGTCTCATGAAGTTGCGGAGGGCCCCTGTTTTTTTTTTTTTTTTAAAGGAATGGGGATATAGCAGTGAGGTAGAATGCCTCTGGGGTCAATCCCCAGTACCAACCTGTAATTCCAGCAACTTGGGAAGTTGAAGCAAGAGGATCCTAAGTTTCAGGCCAGACTGGGCAACTTAGTAAAAGACCCTGTCTCAAATAAATAAATAAATAAATATAAATATAAATAATATAAATATAAAATGGGTTGGGGGTGTAGCTCAGTGGTAGAGCACCCCTAGGTTCAATCTCTGGTACCACCAAAAGCAAAACCAAAAACTTTGTCTTAAAACTACTTTGAATCATCTGGTTATATAACTCTGATGTACAGAAATTAATTTATATCCAACAGTTCTTTTTCTTTCTTTCTTTTTTTTGCGGTACCGGGGATTGAACGCAGGGGCGTTCTACCTCCGCGCTACGCCCCCGGCCCTATTTTTTTATACTTTATTTTGAAACCGGGTCTCACCAAGTTGCGGAGGGCCTCACTAAGGAGAGAGAGAGAGAGAGAGACAGGGAGAGAGAGAGCGAGAGAGCTGAGGCTGGCCGCGAACCCAGATCCTCCGGTCTCCGCCTCCCAAAGTACTGGGATTACAAGCGTGTGCCACCACACCCGGCTCCAACAGTTCTTTTTCTGATGGATTCTGTTTAGTTCCCAGCTGATTCATTTTTGTACCAATTAATTCTGGAGGATTTTTTCACAAGATATATTGTATAAAATGTTATTCCTTGAGAACAGGATGGATACTTTTCTTTGGTTTTGTTGAGTATTTGATAATAACTTAACTTCAAGAGCTTCCTTCCACTGTTATATGAATACAAATATTTAGGTCACTCATTTATTTAGTGTAGTGGTCTCAATTTTTAAAGAAAAATGTTGACTTTGTCTTAGGTTCTCCCAGTTCTCTTCCATGTGAGAGGTGGGTTGGTCATCTATTTAGAATAATTTCCTTTACCATATCTACAGAAAATTTCAATCTTTTCTGCTCATTTAGTTTTTAAAGCATGTATTTGCTCTTAATAATCTTAGATCTCTGTATTCCTGTGTAATATATCATAGATCCCTGTCACAAACTCTAACTTCAAATTTGCAGTGTTTAGAAGGTTGGAGAAGAGAAAAATCATGGGACGTTTATATATATTTATAATATATACTTATATATTTATATGCTTATATATTTATAAATATATTTTTAATTTATTAGTTTGTTTCTAGTTTGGCTTCACAAAATTCATTCTTACTGGCCATTAATTTATCTTGATTTTATCTGTTATTCTTGAAGTATAGTGTCCTACCATAAGTAATAGGCAAAGCTCATTCTTACCATTATGGTGTTACCATAAGTAGCACCAACCTTATCACATGGTTCATCTAAAGCTGAAAGAAAGTAGTAATTTTTCAAATTTTGAATCTACTGATTTTTGATACTATTAGAAAGGTTTTCCATATGATGGGCAGTTGTTTGTTGGTTTAATTGAAGTTCTTTCACTTTTTGTAAAATATCTTTTGTATTATTTCTCATATTTTCTAAGAAGATTTCTATGGTTGAAATAATTTGTTTTACCATCTCTGTCTAAATATGACCCATCCATCTTCCCTCCCTTCTTCCCTCCCTTTACTCCCTTCTTTCCTCCCCTCTCACCCTCTCCCTTCATCCTTCCTTCCCTAGAGTTCAAGTCATTTATACCTGATGAGTTAATAAGCCCAGATCTGCTAAAAATTATTTAAAATGTTTGTTGAACATTTATTTAATTCTAACATCAGATAACTAATTTTGTTACTTATAATTATAGAATGTAAATTTCTTATAAAATTAACCATGTAATTGTTGAAAATGTTTCTTAATATTGCCTGCTTTATTGCTAACAATTTTTTTTACCCACCCCCTAAAAAAGTTTTAATTTTGCTCTGACACAGCTAATTGTAATTGTCGTTCATTGTAAAGTTGGTGACATAACCTCTTCCACTCTCTTTCTTCTCTATTGTTCTGGTGGTTGTACTAGTTCCTGTATCTCCACTTGATTCTCTATTGTTATAATGCCCTCTTTTTAAGTTTAAAAATGTGTCTATTCTTTTTTTGTGTGTGTCTGTTTGTTTGTTTGTTTATTTATTTATTGGTACTGGGGATCAAACCTGGAGGAGTTCTACCTCTGAGCTACTCCCTGCAGCCCTTTTATATTTTTAATTTTGAAATGGTTTTGCTGCCCTCAAACTTGCAATCCTCCTGTCTCAGTCACCGAAGTACTGGGATTACAGGCGTGTGCCACCATGCCTGGCTTGTCCATTTATGTATGTATGTATGTATGTATGTATGTACTGAGAATTGAACTCAGGGGCATTCGACATCTGAACTCTACCCCCAACACTATTTTGTTTTTATTTTGAAATAGGGTCTGGCTTGGTAGGTTGATGAGAGTCTCAGTATTTGCTGAGGCTGTCCTTGAACTTGCCATCCTCTTATCTCAGCCTCCCAAATACTGGGATTGTTGGCATGTGCCACCACACCCAGTGTCTATTTATTTTTAAAGTACAAACTTTTAAATTGTATACAAAAGATACTAAAATTAAAATTAAAGAATATTTCAGTTTAGTTAACCAGTTGTGCTTTACATAAACATCATTTTAACTTTTATTATATATAAAAGATAATCTTCTAGTAAATACATCACACTGTTAAATTGGTGAGTTGAAAAAACCCATTCCAACTGAATTGGTTAGTAGTTACTGACAACAGCAATATTTTTGTGTGTAGTATTAGAAATGACTCCCACCCAGTAGCCTGACATGCACAGTATAATATGCAGTATGGTGGTTGGAAGAAATGTGTAGTACTATCAAAACAATAAAAGTTTCTTTAATAGACATTTTATACACTTTAGCTTTTAAATTTAGATTAATTACAATTAAATAAAACAAAAATTCAATTCCTCAGTAACAATAAGCCACAATTCAAGGGTCCAGTAGTCACATGCAACTGATAGCAATTATATTGGAAAGTAAGACATTTAGTTTAAAGCTTTTTGGTTACTTGAGACTAAGGACATTAGTCCATTTTTGATACCTTCTGAATCAAGAACCCTGGAAAGAGCTGCCAAGGGCCACTTGTGTTTTCTTTGGGGCATGCTTCACGCTTGTGGAGGACTGAAAGAAAAAGCTTCAAAAACTGTTCATGGATACAAAGATATCTAGTAATCAGAAATGCATTTTGTGTGTGTGTGTGTGTGTGTGTGTGTGGTACTGGGGATTGAACCCAGGGGAGTTCCATCTCCAAGCCACACCCCCAGCCCTATTTTATTTTATTACTTTGAAACAGGGTCTCACTAAGTTGCGGAGGGACTCACTAAGTTCCTGAGGCTGGCCATGAACCTGCTATCCTCCAATCTCAGTCTCCCAAGTACTGGGATTACGGGCAGGTGCCACCGCACCTAGCTTGAAAAATGCAGTTGGACATGACATTCTATTTGAAATCATGGTGTGTCTCAATGTTACTAGAATATTTGGAGAGTTGAAAAATCTGTATATTTTAAAAATAGTTTCATCTTTTGAGTGAAAACTAACCAACCAACCAACTAGAAAAAAAAAACCTTAAGGAATAATCTCATTTCATGGCTCACAAATAAAAAATAATGTTTTACCTTTATAGACCTATAGAGGTCTCATCAGGTTTAAAATGAATCTTTAGTATATTTAATTTCAGTGGATTTCTGTTTTCAGTCAAACTTGTCTAGCCTATGAGAAATGCTGCCCTCTAGTTAACATTGATTATGGAAGGAGTATTAATAGAATTCGAATGTTTAATATTCTGAGTTTAGGTAAGTACAACTTTTTATTGTCTACTTCAATTCTTCTGTGGGTTTAAAGCTAGAACTGTGTGTATGTCAACTAGTTATAACATCCCCCAGTCCTGTTTTATTTTTTATTTTGAAACAGGATCTCACTAAGTTGTGGAGGGCCTCATTAAGTTTCTGAGACTGGCTGTGAACCTGTGATCCTCTTTTCTCAGCCTCCCAAGTACTGGGATTGGAAACGTGCACCACCACGCCGAGCACCAACCTTTTTTCATAACTTTGCTGTTACCCCTTGAGTAAGCCAGGCAGTAAATTCTCCATGATTCTAATTTCCACAGAAATAAGTGAATGCTATTGTTAGTGTTTATTACATTCTCAGTCATGATCTGTGACTATAAGGAGATAGATATCTAAAGACTTGTTTTAAAAATTGAAAGAGTAAGCCGGGCATGGTAGCGCACGCTTGTAATCCCAGTACTTTGGGAGGCGGAGGATCCGGGTTCGCGGCCAGCCTCAGCGCGTGCGTGCGCGCTCTCTCTCTATCTCTCTCTCTCTCTCTCTCCCTGTCTCTCTCTCTCTACCTAGTGAGGCCCTCTGCAACTTGGTGAGACCTGGTTTCAAAATAAAGTATAAAAAAACAGGGCCGGGGATGTAGCGCGGAGGTAGAACGCCCCTGGGTTCAATCCCCGGTACCGGAAAAAAAAAATTGAAAGAGTAAGTCTGCAGATAAAGAAGGAAGAGAAACTTCTCTTGAGAGAATTGGTCCACTAATTTGTTTCCAAAGTGCATTCTGTGCAAGTAGTTACTAGAGATGGAGATGGTCCTTGAAGAAGGGGTTCTGTGATTAAGTTGAAGAAACACTTTATACTATAATAATGGCCTATTGAAGATTCACAATGCACATTAATATGCTAAAAGTTGTGAGAAATCTTACAAGAAAGAAACTTGCTGAAGCTTGTTTGTTCTGCATTTCATAAACTTCTTGGACAATGGAATTCTGTTTCCATCCAAACTTGTCTATCTTATGAGATATGCTGCCCTCTAGTGACATAAATTCAATTGCTCTTAAATTTGAATACTGTAATGTTGGCTCATTTTAGTGTGTAGAAGATGTCATGGTTAATACTGTGTGCATGGTAAAAAAACCAAATAGAAAAATATTATGTTTTCTAATTTTAAGAAAATTTGGGGACAAAGAATTAGCAGAATATAAATATCCACTTTTTAAATTGGACGTGTTATATTTATAGCTGCTAATAATCTTTTGAATAAATTTCTTTTTTGTGTGGTACTGGGGATTGAGCCCTAGGGCATTCTACTTCTGAACTATACCCCCAGCCCTATTTTATTTTTATTTAGAAACAGGGTTTTGCTAGACTGAGTCTCACACTATTTACTGAGGCTGTCCTTGAACCTGCAATCCTCCTGTCTCAGCCTCCCAAATACTAGGACTAAAGGTGAGTGCCACCATGCCTGGCTTGAAGAAATTTCTTTATATGGGAATTATGGACACATACTACTTCAAGTGTCAGATCTCTATGAGTGTCTTGCTGACAGAAGCCATCCTTCCATGTCTTCTTTGAAGACCTATAACAATCTTGCTTAAGAAAGTTACCATTCAAGGGTAAGCTAGTTTCTTTACACTCCTTTTCTCAATCAAATCTTTCCTCAGTGTTTCTAGATCTATAATTGAAGCCAGATTATATCATACTGTACCTTTGTATAGTAAAAGTTGGAAGAAAAAGATTATATAATTTTTAAAGAAAGCAAGTTTTGCTAACATATCAGCAAAACGTCAGGGAAATGTGTAGAAATTGGTTCTGATAATGAGTGAGAAGGGAGTGGATAGAGAAAGAAAGAGCGTGCGCGTGCAGAGTGAGCGAGAGAGGCAGGCAGGTGTGCTTTTTGCATTTGCAGCTTTATTATTTTTTTCCTTTTTGTGGTGCTGGAGATTAAACCCAAGGCCTCACACGTTAGGCAAGCACTCTACCACTGAGCTACCGTACCCCCAGCATGCTTTTGCATTTGGCTGTATGTATTAATATGGTGTAATTACTAAAGAGTCTGGATTCAGTGTTCTAGCTCAGGTAGCCAGGAGTGGTACTAATTGTTTGCTTCTTTGATTGATCTCAGTATTGGCTTAATGCCAAGTGAAATTGAATGCTTAAAATCTATGATATAATTTAAAGGAATAGTCAACAGATTAAGGGAAATAGGATTTATGTAGTATATTTATCATGGTGATCATTCACCTACCTTCCCTTTTCCTTCTCCAGTATTGGGTACCAAGAGGTCCAGAAGATAACTTCACTTACCAAGATAATGAGAAATACTTTGAGGGCAGTGTCAGCATATATGAGAAGCAGTGTGATTGCTGTTGTCTGTAGGTGGGAAGAGATACTTCCAATGAAGTTTAAGATGGGATGGTGGGATTCTAGGGGGCCTCTTATCTTCCATAGGCAAGATGGGCATTATTTCCATAAAGTAGTATACAGGCTTGATGATCAGAGATACACTAACCTGAGTTCTTTTATTTCCCTATGGCTAAATGATCATAGAATCCCTAGATCTAAAATAGCTGGGCAGCCCATAAGGTCCTACTTGATTTGTATAAATAAAAAAAGTCTTTCAAGTAAAGGCTTTACTTTACTTGAACTACCGTAAGAGTGAGTTGTCCTTCACACAGTTCTTAGACCCAAGTCAGATCTGTAGAGTCTGTTAAGTTCTTCTTCATGTGTTTTTTACATTAAAATTTCTCCCTCTACTGTTTTATTTTTTTTCCATTCCTACCTCTTCACAGTTTAGTCCATAGATTATAGAAAAAATAAAAAGGAGGAGGACATCACTCAGAGATTCTAATATTGGAGCTGTGTGCAATAACTGATTAGACAGATTCTCATTTTCCTATGAGGAACAGAGAGGGGTTTTGTACAAGTCTTAGTTGTAATCTGTCATGCTTGAGAATCTTATTTGGAGCTTGAAGTTCGGAATAAATGTGTATGTTGTTTGATAGCCAAGACTTGGTCTGTATTTGTGATTGCTCATTTCAAATAGCATGCCAGTATTGGGGAAATTTGTATGTTAGGGGTTTTTTAGAAGGCAGAGATCAGTTTTCTAGCACTCCTTGCAGCTAGGACACAGGCATGTGACCTAGGTGCTATCTATCAGATGCATCTAAGGCATGAATTTGGAAGAGAGAAAGGTGTGCCTGTGGGGCGGTGAGGCATTGAACACTAGCGGTAGCAGTGGCAGAGGTATCAGTGAGCCTTATTGTCCTATGCTTAGCTCTCGCTAGGCTCAAAGGTGGGAACAACTCAGTGGAGAGAGATTTTTCCTGGCTGCATACCTCCAAGCTGATTCTTTAGCTCTCTTAGGATAATTCCTTGAATCACTTTTAGTAAATTTCTGTTGACCACCTGAAGTAGTTTTTGTTGTTTGCGTATTAGATCCCTGATTGATCTACTGATTTTAAGATTTTAATTGCCAGAGTATTTTATTTTTCTAAGAAGATTAAAAATTATCAAGTATGCAATACTCAATTTTCTCCTTCTCAGAGGTCTAAATTTCTTTGCCACCACTTTTCTTAGTTAGAATACTAGCTTTTGTACCTTAGAATTGCTTTCTTATCCTTTACGATTCAGCTTGAGCTCCACTGCTGTTGTGGAACCTCTTTTGTATGATCCCTGTAGCCTGATGGATTCTTTTCTTCCTCTGAATTCCAGTAGTGCTTGTTTAGTTGTTAAGTGCTAGCTTTTTTTTCTTCCTTGCATCTTAGCCCTCACACTAAATAATAGTTCGCTCCCTGCGAACTGTTACTGTCCCTTACATTATCCTGCAGAATGTCTTGCACCTATTAGATTCAAGGTTCAGCTGAGAATCACAGTGATGCTGGGCTGAGTGAGCTGAGATGATAAACTGGTTAGACTTGCTTTACCTTGGTTCTCTTGAGACAAATAATTTGGTCATAAGGCCCCAATTTCCTTCTTCCTCTAGGAGTCTGAGACTTGCCTTTCAGTAGTGGTCATATCTTCTGAAATTTTTGCCGTGATAAAAACCTTCCTAGTTTCTTCTATTGTACCCTATAGAATTGGTGTTTATCAATAGCAAACTTATTATTTCCAATGTCTTTAAAATTTTTGTATAAATAATGAAATAATTAAAGGTTACAAAAAAGTATGGAAAGTAATGTAACAGACACCTTTGTACCCAACCTCAAGGTCAAGAAGATGTTAACCTTTTGCCTCATTTGCTTTTCTCTTCTGTCAAGTTCTCCCCTCCTTATACTTTCCTCCCTCCTTGGAGGTACCCAGTATCCTAACCTTATGGTCATTCCTCTGTTGTTTTTGTATGTATAAGACATTTGTGTAAAAGATAAGCTGAAAAATTATATGCCACATTGTTTTTTAGATGTATACATTTTGATACATGTAGGTTTAGTTCATCCTTTATAACTACTGTTTAACTTTTCCATATTGAGTAAAGATCAGTTTTATACTGAGATAATTAGGTTTTATATTTTGGCAAATATTGTAGTGCTTGTACATAAGTACTTAGTCAATGTGTAATTTGATCTAGACACCTAAAGGGCTGGGGGTGTAGCTCAGAGGTAGAATGCCCTGGGGTTCAATCCCCAGTACCCCCCCCCCAAAAGAATTAAATAAATTAATACATATAAGTCATTAGGAACAGTCTTGATCTCCTGTTAGCTATCATCTGCCTTTCTGGTAGATTCTACTTTATTCTGGGAACAGTGGCATATTGATCATAATATCCATATACATTTCAGATGTTAAAGCAATTCTCGGTGATTTCAGCATGTGTATGGAGATTCACCAACATCCCTGGTCTTTTTTCTCTGATCTCTCCAAATCCACTGATTATCTCCTTCAGTCTACCCTACTAACTCTCATGGGAATTAGGATGTTAATAACGGTTCCACCTAGTAAATTAAGATATATACCTGTATCCTTCAAGGTTGCTTAATTAGCTTTTTTCATTATAATTATTCTACCAACTCATTTGTACTTTCAGTCTTTTGGCTTCTTCCAGCCATCAGCTTTCTGTGTTTCATATCTCTTGTTAACTGAGAATCTTGTCCACTGTCCATAAGCTAAATTCCTTTCACTTGCATATAAATTAGGATTCCTCCATTCCTATACTATGTGAATGCTACAATAGAAAGTTACTCAAAAGGACATATACATATATATCCTTTTGATAAATATATATAGTCACATATATATGATTATAAATTCATGATTATCAACCACAATTGGATACAAATATTGCTTAGAAATTTTTTGTATTACTTTGGTCAACTGGTTTCCTTGTCTTCACCATGACTGTTTTAAGTCATTCACTCTCTTGAGCACTCCAGCATGCCTCTTCTCCTTCTATAAAAGACTTTTCTTATTACTTTCCAATGGAAATAGTACCTGGTGGTACTTCTCAGTTGCCCCGTACCTGCCCTAATTTTTCTTCCTTCTTAATGTTAAAATAGCAGTAATATTGCTTTCTATCTAAGGCTCTCTTCCTGTCCTTCTCTTCCTTGGGGGTACTTTACATTGTTGATTTCTCTCTCTCTCTCTCTGTATATTCAGCTTCTTTGTTTACAAATAATTATTTAAGCATTCTCATTTCCCACTATTTAAAAAATGAAACAGAACAGTAGGCTTTCCATAGATAGGGCTGTATTACTAACCTGTTTGTTCTCTTTATTAGCCAGATGCTTGAAATCATTGTTTTTTTTTCACCTTTGATTCACCTCTTCAATTAATTCATTCCACCAGAATAGTATTTGCTAATGATACCAGTCACTTCTGTGTCAGTAACATTAGGTGGATATTTATGGACTTGCTCTTATTTTACTTCTCTATTAGTGTGCCAGGGCTGCATAAAATACCACTGACTGGGTGGCTTACAGTATGAAAATTCATCTCCTCACCATTCTAGAGTCTAGAAGTTCAAGATCAAAGTATTGGTATATTTGGTTTCTTCTGGCTTCTCCTTGGCTTGCAGGTGCCTGCTTTCTTAACATATGCTCAGCTGGTCTTTACTGGGTGGCCACATATTCATGGTGTCACTTAGTGTGTCTTGATTTCCTCTTATAAGGACACCAGTCAGATTGGATTATGGCGTAGGTGATGAACTTGTTTACCTCTTTAAAGGCCCTGTTTTCAAATATAGTCATGTTCCGAAATACTGGGGATTAGGGCTTCAGCAGGTGAATTTTGGGGGAGTGCAGTTTGACAACCTCTTAGCAGGTTTTAGCATTGTTGAAAGAAAATTTGTACTTCACACTCTTTGGTTTTTATTCTGCCTCTCTGATCTATTACTCTTTTTTTTCCCCCAGATCTCCTTTGCTTAGTCTTCAAAAATTGAAATTTCTTGAGTCTTGGTCCTAGGCTGCTTCCTCTCCCGCCTTCTCCCCCCCAGGCATTCTCACAACTTTGATTTCTAGTTCTGAAGGAATTACATATGTTGTGCCAATACTGACTTTATCTAAAGTTCCAGAGCTATTTTATGACTCCACTTAGCTATCCCAGAGATAGCTCACACGAAACGAATCCAGATCTGAACTCATAATAATCCCCAGCCATGTGGTCTGACCCTTAGATTCCCTTCTCAGCTTTAACTATGCTACTCTTTTTTTATATTCTTTGCTATAGCCATGCTGGCCTCTTGATCCAAATGCAGCATGTTTTTACTCCAGAGCATTTGCTTTTGTTATTTCCTGTCAGTATGCTCCTTACTTTTAATTTTAAAACTACCTAATTTTTAATTATTACAAAAGATATGAATATTAGTCATTAGGGAATATAAATTTAAACTATAAGATAATCACTAAAAACAGACAGAAGGTCTAAAATTAAAGACTGGCAACAACAAATTTTCCAGGCAAATACTCAGAACTATCATAAATTGCTGCAAGTATAAAGTGGTAGAGCCACTCTGGAAAACCTGTCAGTTTCTTAGAAACAAGGATACACCTACCTTTGGATCTAGCAATTCTATTCCTAGGTGTTTTCCCAAGAGAAATAAAAACATGTCCACCAAAAGCTTTTTAAAAGAATGTTTATAGTAGATTTAATCATAATAGCTAACAACTGGAAGCAACCCAATCTCTAACAGTAGGCTAATGGATACAAAATTTTGGCTTCCTCATACAATGGAATGCTACTCAGTAAAAAAAGAAGCTACTGATGTATACAAAACAATATAGATGAATACCACAGCAAAAGAAGCTGAACAAAACACTGTATGACTCCAGATATTAAGTTCTAGAATAGGCAAAGCTAATCTATGATGAGAAGAATACAAATAGTGAACAATGGTTACCTTTTGGTTGTGCGGAATGCTGCTGATGTTCAACTGGGAAGGGGCATAAAAGATTTTTTGAAGTGATGGAAATGTTCAATAACAGACAGAGGTATAGATTACATGGGTTTATCTGTTAAAGTAGTACAGTTAAGTATGTATTTCAAGGTATGTAAATTTTATCTAAAAATTATAAAAATAATTGAGTTGGGTGGCAGGGACTGGGAAGAATAGATGAAGCAAGAATTGCAGAATTGTTGATGGTTTTCAACATTTTAAAACTCTAATATGCCTCACTGCCAAGCGAGGGTATGAACTGTCATTAATAAAGATAGTTAAAATGCTTTGCTCATAGTCATACCATTGAACATGTTATCTTTAAATGTACATTAATAGTATTGAAGGGTGGAGGATTATGTTTTGAGTCTTGCTATTTCATATATCCATGAAGTACTTGGGCAACTTTAACAATATATGAGTAGTTTTTAACTTTTGATGCTTCTTAAGAGATACTATTATATATTATAGTGGTTGAGAGTATGGGCTCTAGAAGAATCAGACTGCCTGGGTTTGAATCCTGTTTCCACTATTTCCTCTCTCACTTTGACCAAGTTCCTTAACTGCTTGGTCTTTAGCTAATGTTAGATATTTATTACCTTTTGGTTTCTAGGGAGCTCAATAAGCAACCATCTTTTCCTAAGTTTTTTTAAGTTGTGATAGAATATACAGAGCATAAAATTTATAATTTTAACCATTTTAAGTGTATAGTTCAGTGACATGAAGTATAGTCATGATACTTTGCAGCTACCACAGCTGTTTGATTGTAGAACTTTTTCATCATGTTAAACAGAAACTCTGCTCCCATTAAACAGTAATTCCCCTGCCCCTCTCCCAGCCCCCGGTAACTTCTGTTATACTCCCTGTCTGTGAATTTGACTACTCTAGGTACCACATGTAAATGGAATTATACAATATTTGTCTTTCTGTGACTGGCTTATTTCATTTGGCATGTTTTCAAAGCTAATCCATTTTGTAGCATGTGTTGTAGCTATTGATTTCTAGCTTCATTTCTTCTGGTTGGAGAAGATACTTTCCCAATAGAAATGAAAACATATGTCCACAAAGCTTTGCTCAAGAATGTTTATAGTAGGTTTGTTCATAATAGCTAGCAGCTAGAATCACTGTTATTGCTGGGTCAAGGTGGACTAATTCCCAGGGTCAAGTAAACCCAGGGTCAAGTAAACATGGATTTCCCAAGAAGCTATGGGCAGGGGTAGGTGATGAGGGCAGGGTGGAGTAGGCCAGGAGATAGTGCTTAGAAGACAAGGTGCCAGGAAGACCATACCATGGATGTTCACAGTAAGGATTATAATACGATAAACTTTATGATGAATTTTATAAATTCAGAATGTGTTTTGTCAAATTTAACTGCAACTCTTAAAATCTACCAACAAAACTACTTAAGTAATGAAAACTGATGTTTTCCGAATAATTTCAAAGGGTTTAAAATACCCGAGTAATATCGGAACCATTACTTTATGTATTAATTGATTTTCTCTTTAAATAGCACTTAGTTTAGAAAATGGTAAGTTTAAGTTATTAGTACATAATAGACATACAGTTATACTGAGTATGAATCATATTTGAAAATCTAGAATTCAATCACTTTTTTTTTCCCGTGCTGGGGATTGAACCCAGGGCCTTGCCTATGGTAGGCAGTTGCTTTCTACTGAGCTACACCCTCAGCCTTCATGTACTCTTAAGGTATCTGAATCTCTAAAAGTTATTTAAATCTCTGAAGTTATTTATAATAGGAGCTTTGGGGGATTCAGGTAGTTCAGGAGTGATCTTTGGAAGAAGCAGACCTGAGCACCATATACCTTTTCCTATATCCTTTAATGACCACCTAGTTCTTGGAATAAAGTTCAAATTCTAGAGCAATACGAATATGGTCCTTCATGAACTGACAGGCATTTTCTAATAATTCCTTATGTATTAAACATTCTAGGCTCATTACATTAATTAAAATATTCTGAATTTACCATGGTGTTTGATCTGTCTTTGAATATATGCTGTTCACTTAACCTAAAATATATTACCCTTTATTTAGCTTCATGTCTCCTTGTGAAGGTTTTTAAAACCCTAAGTTCAATTAATTATATCCTTCATACCATTATACTTAGTAGTTAACAATATTATGAACTTATATTGCATCAATATTCTAGTTGCCCATCTTACTCCCTCAATTGATTTGCTTGAGGGCATGAGTTGTGTATTAAGATTTGTAGTATCTTCATGCCTTGTTTGCTGTAGTTGATCAATTAGTGCCGAACGGATAAATGAACATTTATGCTTTTCATTTTGAGAATATTATAAGGGTTGTTCCTTTAGTTGCTTAGCAGAAGATGGCACAAATTTCTATACAGATTAGCTGAATGGGAAAACAGAAGAGAATAAAGTATAAGTAGTTTCATCTATGAACAATTTTGCAGTTTTAATATGTTATTAAATTACTTTAGATGGTTGAATTTCTGAATGATAATGTTTTAGTTGTTAAAGTAAATGGCAGGCAAGAAAACTTTTAAGTTCACATGGCAAAAACAGGGAAAAGTTGCAAAGTTAGAGTCTGTGAAGTTTCTGATGTTTCATAGGCTAACAAAAGGTTGCTTTATCAGCAGCATTAATGAACGAATTGCTTTATTGGCTGAAGCATACTGGTAGCTTTGTCGGTCCAAAGAGCTAAGAGTTCTTATTTCAATTCGTGATTATGTTAGAGTAGTGAAGTGAAAGCAGTTGACCTTCTCTTAAACAGAAAATAGAAAGTTTTCACAAATAGATTAAAGCATTTTATTAAGGAATGCAGTGAAGAACTAAATTAATACCAAATCACTTAAATTTATGAGTTTCATATCATTTTGTGTAACAGTCTTACAAACAGTAAGTTTTCCCTTTCATAAGGCCTATTAATTGGTATTGAAAATAAATAATAACTTTAATAGGATGATTTTGTAGCGTTAGACCAACATGATGGATAAAACTGAATTATTAGAATGGGTAAATTTTGAATTTCCAAATGATACTGAATATTTAAGAGCAGTATGAAATACAGGAATTATTAAACTAGAGAAGATGTAATGCCACTAAGATAGCATACCTTCCAAATTATTTTTATTTAAGTAAATAAAATGCATTTTGCTTATTAGAGTCATTTTGGAAGTTCTGATTTGCATCTATTAATTTATAACAAAAATGAAGTAGAGAGAATCACTGGGGCCTGTTTCTAAGTTGAAATACTTCAAAACTATTTTTTTGTGTATGTGCTACTGGGGATTGAACCCAGGGATGTTCCACCTCTCAGCTACATCCCCAGCCCTATTGTTTTATTTTTAGCTTGAAATAGGGTCTCACTAGGTTGCTGAGGCTGGCTTTGAACCTGCGATCCTCCTGTCTCAGCCTCCCAAGTACTGGGATTACAGGCATGCGCCACCATACTCGACTCACAAACAATATTTTTAAATACCAGGAATCACAGAACTGAGTACTGTATAGCTGTAGAGAACTAAGCTTTATGTATCAACAATTCATTTTAAATTTAAAACTTTTAAGTAACAAAATGCTAAGTATAAAAAATACAAGGAATATTACAGGTTGTTCATATATCCATACAACCAAATTAACAAATATTAACATCTTTTTTTTTTTTGCGGTACCGGGGATTGAACGCAGGGGAGTTCTACCTCCGTGCTACACCCCTGGCCCTATTTTTTTTTTTTTTTTTCCTGGCCCTTTTTTTTATACTTTACTTTTGAAACCGGGTCTCACGAAGTTGTGGAGGGCTTCACTAAGAGGAGAGAGAGAGAGAGAGAGAGAGAGCTGAGGCTGGCCGCGAACCTGGATCCTCCGGTCTCCGCCTCCCAAAGTACTTGGATTACAAGCGTGTGCCACCACGCCTGGCTAACATCTTGCTATCATTGTTTCAGAATACTTTTAGAAAATTAAAAATATGCTGGGTGTGGTGGCACACACTTGTAATCCCAGTACTTGGGAAGCTGAGATCAGAGGATCCGGGTTCACGGCCAGCCTCAGCTACTTAGTGAGTCCCTCCGCAACTTAGTGAGACCCGCTTTCAAAATAAAGAATAAAAAAATAGGGCCGGGGTGATGCCGGGCATGGTGGCACATGCCTGTAATCCCAGTACTTGGGAGGTTGAGATAGGAGGATCCCAAGTTTGAGGACAGCCTCAGCAAGTAGTGAGACTCTAATCAACCTAGTGAGACCCTGTTTCAAAATAAAAATAACAAAATAGGGGTGGGGGCATAGCTTGGAGGAAGAATTCCCCTGGGTTCAATTCCTAGTACTACGAAAAAGCAAAAACAAAAACAAAGAAAATAAAAAATATAGTTGAAGATTGCTAATCTCATTCTTTTGCCTTTCTTCTCAGAGGCAATTACTGTTCTTAAGGTATTCTGTAAGTTTTTCATACTTTCATGCACACATTTGTATAGAAAGACAAATAGTATTGATTTGGTTTTAAAATGTAAGTAGTGCTTGCCTTTGTTCACTCTGTTCAAGATTTAATATTGATATTTATATGTGCTTAAGGTTTATTTATTCTGACTTCTGTATTATTAGTTCATTCGCATATTTATGATGGTTAGTTTGGTTTCTTGGCTAAGGTGGTGCTACATAATTTCTCTATTGCAAAAGTATCTTTTCTTGTTGTAATTATTAATCTGTATAGTAAGGCCTTGAGACTGAGTAAATACTGTTTCTCAACAACCTTTCAGCCAGTAATTTTAATATCCATTATTGATTTTGCCCTATTCATCAATTATATTGATGCTTACAAAAATAATGATTTTCTAGTTCTGTTATTCTTTCCACATTTATTTATTTATTATTTATGCATGTATTTTGGTACTGGGGATTCAACCCAGGGCATTCTACATCTGAACTACACCCTTAATCCTATTTTATTCTTCATTTTTGAAATAGGGTCTCGCTAAGTTGCTGGTCTCGAACCTGTGATCCTCTTGCTTCAGCCTCTGAAGGATTGGGATTACAGGTGTAGGCCACCACACTTCACTTTTTTCCACATTTATTAGCTAGCATTCTTCTGTAATGGGAAGTTCCTATCATGCTTTCTTCATTGTCATTGTGGGCTCTTGATTTTTTCCCTTTTATGCAGTGGGCTGAGGTTGATTCTTCTTAACTATTTATTTTTTAGAGGCTCAAGTTGTTAAAATTTACCCAGTGGGAGTTCATTCAGTCTGGTTTCTATGTCTCTTTCACATATCCCATCATTTTTAGAACACTTGCTTTCTGGTACAACAAAGTGGTCTAGTCTTATACTTTTCCTGCCATAGACCCGGTATCCGCTATTTCATTCATCAAGGATCCTTGATCCTCTTAGTGGGGAATTGTATTTACGAGCCAACATCATGGGCGTGGATGAGTTCTGTATTGCTGGGTGTCATTGCTTCTTAGTGGCTCATTTCATTGGATAGAGCAAGGAGATTTTAAAAAGCCATTAATACTTGTAATACTGACACCACAGTGGTTCTTATTCTTTCCCAGTTTAACATTTGATCTCTCTTTTCTCGTATTGGGGATCCTAGTTGCCAGTAACATCAGTATACTAAGCTTATTCATATTCTCTGTCCTATAGTATACAAGATATAATAATTGAATTACTATTCCAATACCACTGTCAACAATAAATCCAATAATTAAAAAATGTTTAGGATTTCTATAAAGCCTTTTGTTTATAGAACTCTGACCTTTGCTGAGTTATGCTCATAAATTGTTTCAGTTATAATTTTTATGTTACCAGTTTGATAAATACATATTTTTGTTTGTATTCAGTTTTAGTACCTGCATTATTAATTTAATTAAAAAACTTGATCCAGGCGTGGTGGCACACGCTTGTAATCCCAGTACTTGGGAGGCTGAGACAGGAGGATTGCAGGTTTGAAGGCAGCCTCAGCTACTTAATGAGGCCCTCTGCAACTTAGTGAGACCCTGTTTCAGAAATAAAGAATAAAAATAGGACTGGGGGTGTAGCTCGGAGGTAGAATGCCCCTGGGTTCAATCCCCAGTAAAACACACACACACACACCACACAATTGAGCACAGTAAACAGTGACATGGTTAAAAGTCTAAACTGTATAAAAAGGGCATACTCATGAGTCTACTCCCTCTCCATCTCTTTCTCCCATTCTCACTCATACTGTAGATAACCAGTTTCATGAGTTTCTGGTTTATTGTGTGTGTGTGTGTGTGTGTGTGTGTGTGTGTGTGTGTGTGTTCTGTTTTCACTTCCTTTTTTATTGTTGTTTAAAAGAGCATTTTCTTTCTTCATGTCTTATGTGATTATCCTATATTGTCTTAAAAGTCTTAGTTATTGCTACAACTTTGTCTTCTCTAGCTCTTTAGAATAGCTCTTGAATATGGTTCAGTCTTTTCAGAATTTTTATTATTATTACTATGTTTAATTTTAATCTTGTGTCCTGAGGAAAATTAGCATCTGAGCATTTAATGATTAAAAAATTAACCATTGTGAATAGATTTATTTTATATGAACAGTGCGCTACAAATAAATTGTTCTGCAATAGATTTTTCCTTTTTGTGAAACTTTACAATGTTGCTGGTATTTATTTTTTGTGATACTGAGGATTGAACCCAGGACCATCCTACCTCCAAACTATACCCCCAGCCCTTTTTTATTTTTCACTTTTAAACAGGGTCTTGCTAGGTTGCTGAGAGTCTCACTAAGTTGCTGAGGCTGACCTTGAACCTCCTGTCTCAGCCTCCCAAGTACTGGGATTACAGGTGTGCGCCATGTTGCTGGTATTTGGGTTTGTCCTTCTCTTCCCTTGTATGTATAACTAAGTCACTGCATGAAAAGGCACCGTTTGCCATATCTATGCTATATAACTTCTTTCCTCAGATAGCTGCTATGCATTTGGATTGCCAAGAAGGGGAGAGTATCTTTGTTTTATCTCTCGCCAAGATTGATGACTCCTATCTTCTCTTTCATGAGAATCTTGATTTTTCACTTTGTGTATTTGATACTTATTGTAAAAAAAAAAAAGTCCTCTGTGGAGCTGTGGTAATGCAGAAATAGACTCCAGAAAGAGTCCAAATAAATAAAATACTAAAAGGACATTGTACACATACACAGTACAAAGAGGTGGGTTTTTTTTGTCATAAAGAACCATTTATCTAAAAAGAGAAACAGATTTGAATCCATTAGAAGGGAATAAACTTTTCTGAGAGAAGACATTATCTCAAGGTCAGAATGTCTAGTAGTAAATATTTGTAACATGTAGAACAAACATAATAAAGAGCTTCTGCAAATTAACACATATTAGAAAATGGGTTATTAAGCCAGGTGTTGTGGCACTTGCCTGTAATCCCAGTACTTGGGAGGCTGAGACTGGAGGATTACAGGTTCAAGGCCAGCCTCAGCAACTTAGCAAGGCCCTCAATAACATAGTGAGACCCCATTTCAAAACAAAAAATAAAAAATAGGGCTAGGGGTATAGCACAGAGGTAGAATGTCCCTGGCTTCAATCCCCAGTAACACACACACACACACTAAATGAATGAATAAATAAATGAAAGAAAGAAAGTAAGTTATGAATAAAGACAGATAATTCAAAGAATATACATGAATAGTTTTATAGAAGTATGAACAAAGTAGATGCAGTATGTTAATTGTAGCATCATTTATAGTATTAAAAAAGTTGGAAACAGTCTAGATGTCCATCCAATAGTAGGGAAATGGCTAAATAAATTGTACATCTAACAGCACAAGGATTAAAAAGAATTACATTTTTGTGTCCTGATATGGCAAAATCTCCAAGCCATATTAATCAAAATATAGAATTATTTGTAGATTGTGATCTCATTTACTTAACAGTTTTTCTATTGTTTACGTTAATCGTGAAACCATTCATATATATTATAGGATAAGGAATTTAACTTAATCTACTGAGATTATTAGGAACCAAAACTCATTGTAAGAGAATAATATCACAAATATAGAATAAAAGGATCTAAGAAAAATTCTTTATCAAGTTAATTGAAAATATCAGTATGAATCTATGAATATCTATATTCATCCATCCATCTCCCCTAGTTCTATCTACCAGAGGGCCTTAGAAGTATGAGCAATCTCAGTATTAATGATTATACTCAGCATCCATATCTTGATCTCTGTTCCCCACTGAGAGGATCCAAGGCTTCTGGAGAAATAGATAATCCTATTTCTTGAGAAAATATACAGGAAGCAAGAAAAGAAGGAAATGCTAAAAAATGGATGGGCTACATGACAAAAACCAACCCAAAGGAACTCCCACTGGTCAAATCTGATAAAACCTGAACACCAGTAAAGGAATAGTTATAATTAATAAACCTTGAATTGAAAAAATAATCCACGAATCCAGAATGACAAAGACAAAAAGAAAAGGAAAACCCTTCTCTAGAGAATTGAGAAGCAGTGTAGAACTAAAAAATTATTATACTGTAAACGCCAAAGAAACAATATAGGCTAGAAACATCAATGGATGCCAAAACCTTTGGGCAAAAGACTGCTGGGAATAGGATATATACATATGGTACTTAATTAGTATCCCACTAATGCAGAGAAGAAAATGTGTCCTTAGAGATTGGTAAGGTTGTCATTTGAACCAAGTGATCAGCTCTTACAGTGGTACAATCTGATGTACCACTGTTAGGTCCCCAAACTTGATTTCTTGTTTCCAGAAAATACAGGCAATTGTCACATCACACTCTGGGAAGCAATCATGTCTATAATGTACAGGACGTTCTGTACGATAACTGGCCAGGAGTCTTCAGTATATCAGTGTCTCAATAAAAAAGATGATAGTGTGGGACTGTTGTAGGATGAGAAACACCAAAGAGATGAAAAACCAAGTGTGAGGCATAAATTTTGATTTGTTCTTGGATTTATCCCTCCGTTTCCAAGGCTAAAAGAAAACAGTATCTTAGGGACTGGTGAGAAAACTTGAATATATTACCATTTAAAATACAGTTTAAATTATCTAGTCCCTTCCTTCCTTCTTTCCTTTTTTCCTTTCCAGTTGTCTTACCCAATGGATTATTACATTTATTGTTATTACATTATTGTTTTAAAAGATATATTTCATTACTTAATATAGCCTATGATAAAAATCAGTCTGTAAAAAAATTTGTCATTTGCATCTTGAAGTGGCTAGCCTTAGTTCATGAAGGATTATGTGAAACTGTTTTCCAATGTAGCTTGTTTAAAAAGACTTCCACCTCCACCATTATCATGTTCTGTTATATTTAATAGCTATGTAATCAGATTTATTATATCTTTGTTGTTTAGTAGATTATTCCTTTTAAGCCTTATTTGAGACCTTTAATTTGAGAAGAGCTGTAACCAGGTTAATTTCATTATTAAAGCAAAATTGTTATCTCAGAGAGCATTCTATTCCTTTAGTTTTTTATAACAAACTACATGCTCAACAACATCAGAACCAATTAAAAAATGAGCAAAGGACATGAATAGACATCTCCCAAGACATAAAGTGGCTAATAAACACACAAAAAGATGCTCAACACCACTAGTCATTGGGGAAATACAGATCAAAACCACAATGAGATATCACCTGGCTATTATAAAAATGTGGAAAATAAGTGTTGGTGAGAATATGGAGAAAATTGGAACCTTCGTGCCTCGCTGATGGGAGTGTACAAATATACAGCTGCTGTGGAAAAGTCTTCCAGTTTGCCATTCGCTAAACTTAGAATGACCATATCATTCAGAAATTCGACATGTAAATGTGTTTCCCAAAGAATTGAAAGCAGGCCGGGCATGGTGGCACACACTTGTAATCCCAGTACTCAGGGCCCTCCGCAAATTAGGGAGACCCTGTTTCAAAATAAAGAATAAAAAAATAGGGTTGCGGGTGTAGCTCGGAGGTAGAATGCCCCTGGGTTCAATCCCCAGTACCGCAAAAAAAAAAAAAAAAAAAAGAATTGAAAGCAGGAAGTCAAATAGATAACTCATATACCAGTGTTCATAGCAGCATTATTCACAGTAACCAAATGGTGGAAGCAGCTCAGATGTCTGTGAACAAATGTATCTGTATATAGTGGAACATTATTCAGCTATAAAAAGGAATGGAATTTTGATACATGCTATCATATTGATGAACATTGAGAACATTATGCTAAGTGAAATAAGCTAGATAGAACAAGTGCAAGTATATGGTACTTACATCCTTAGTGTAAGCACTCCAGGTATTTATATGAGGTAGCTAGAGTAAACAAATTTATAAAGCT
Source organism: Glis glis (assembly GCA_004027185.1). Taxonomy (NCBI): domain Eukaryota; kingdom Metazoa; phylum Chordata; class Mammalia; order Rodentia; family Gliridae; genus Glis; species Glis glis. The sequence goes on from PVJS01004465.1 coordinate 53,856, forward strand.
TGAGAGCATAAAAGACGATACCAGGGGAATGGGAAGTTACTGCTCAATGAGTGTAAAATTTCTTTTTGGGATAATGAAGTGTTTTGCAAATGGATAGTTATGTTGGTTGTACAACTTTGTGAATGTATTCACTAAGTGAATGTATTCACTAATGAATACCACTGAATTATACATTGAAAAACAATTCAAATGAGCTGGGCGTGGTGGTGCATGATTGTAATCTCAGCATTTGGGAGACTGAAACAGGAGGATCACAGGTTCGTGACAAGCCTCAGCAAGTTGGTGAGGCGCTCAGCAACTTAGAAAGACCCTATTTCAAAATAGAAAAATAAAATAGGGCTAGAATGTAGCTCAGAGGTAGAATGCCCCTGGGTTCAATCCCCATAACACACACACATGGTTAAGATGGTAAATTCTGTGCTATATATTTTACCATAACAAATTTTATGCAGTTGGAATTATTATAGCTATAAATATGAAAAATAATGTTAGATAAAAATTTTAGCTTAGTTCTTTGGGGTAGTAGAGGAAAATCTTATGTAATTGTGCTTTCTATTTCATTTAAGTTACACAAATCAACTATTTAAATTTGTAGATTATTCTCCTTTGGTCCTATAGAAACAAATCAAATTTGAAAAGGTTGCTTTTTCCTGAGTTGTGGGCACACAAACAGAAAGATCAACAAGACAAGTAAATTAACACAGTAGTAGGTTGATCAAATTTAAGAATACTCCAAAGAAGTAATAATGTAAATGAGCAAAACTGGATAATATCGAGAAGATATTTGAAAAACTCAAATTATAAATATGTAGTGGTTGAGTATTTGTGGGTTTGGGGGGCTTATTTTCTTATTTTATTTTTTCCAGATTAAATATCTCTTTGAAACTTTTATTGTATCTTTTTTAGATCATACTGCAGTGGCATCGAGGCATTTTTATTGTTTGGTTTTATAAGATTTTAAATGCATTTGATATTGTAAGTATGTATTCAGAGAGGGTGGAAGGAAATGTCATCATTGGTGTATCACTGGTGGCAGAGATCAGTCTGACAACTACGAATACTCTTCCAAATAGCCCCTTTTTCGACTCTTATTTATTTTTTTCTAATATTGATTCTATTCCTTTTATTTGGATTTAGACTTCCATTGTCAGGAACTGTGAAGAGTCAGAATTTGCCCTTGCCCGCAAACTAATGGCATACCCAGCCACAGTTACATGGATGCTGGTAGAGACATGAGACTCCTGAGTTGAAAGTGAAGGACAATTTATTACTCAGAGTAAGCAGTATCAGTGGCTAGAGTACATATTAGCTGTTTTGGGGCCAGTTTGCTGAGCCCCCAGTTTCCATAGAGCAGTGTGAAGGACCAGATACTTGTACACATAAGTGTATTGTGTAACAGGAGAAAAGTAAATCCTCAGCTCTGAGTGATTTATAATAGGAAGTAAGAATTCTGGTCTCCTCTTTGGAGGGAAATGCTGTCTCCTCTCAAGAGTGTTTGCTAGAAAAAGACAGTGTGGACCACAGGGCAGTGAGTTTATTATTCCCAAGAGGTATAGAAACATGGGAGTTCCCTAGAGAATTTTCTCCTGATAATATTCTCTACACTATCTTGTCTTTTGGCAAAATTCCCTATGTGTATGCCACTCTATTTATCTGACTGGCAGGATAGTGAAGTATCTATTCAGATGGTTTGCCTCCTTTTAAAATCAGGCTATTTACTTATTGTTGAGCTGAGAGTTCGTACTTGATTCTGGATTAAGTACTTTGTCAGGTGATTGCAAATATTTTCTCTCAGTCTTTCAGTTCTCAGTTTTCTCAGTCTATAACATGTTTTTCATCTTCTTACGTCTGTTTTACAGAATAAATGTGTTTTAATTTTTTAGTTTTTCTGATAAGAAAAATGAATTATGTTTTTACAAATGCTTTGCCTCACTGAAAGTTACAGATTTTTCTCCTTTGTTTTCTTCTAGACATTTATTATTTTATGTTTATGTTTTACATTTAGATCTGTGATCTCATACTACATTTTTTTTTTTTTTTGCGGTACTGGGGATTGAACCCAAGGACATTCTACCTCTGAGCTACGCCCCAGACCTTTTTATTTTTTGTTTTGAAATGGGGTCTCCCTTGGTTGCTGAGCGTCTCATTACTTACTGAGGCGGTGAACCTGCAGTCCTCCTGTCTCATTCCTCCAAGTACTGGAATTACAGGCACGCACCACCACACCTGGCCTCACACTACTTATTGTATAAGTTATGAGGTAGAGTTTAGGTTCGTTATTTTTGCTTATAAATATCCAATTGTTCTAACACTATTTGTGGAAGAGACTATACTTTCTCTGATTGAATTGCCTTCGTACCCTTGTAAAAATCCATTGCTCATATTTGTCTCTATTTCTGGTCTTAAATTGTTTATTGATCTGTGTGTCTGCCCTTTTGCTTAATACATCATTGTCTTGAATAATAAGAGCTTTTTAATAGTTACTGAAATTAGTGTTAACTTCTCTAATATTTTTCCTTTTGTAAATTGTTTTGAATATTCTAGTCACTATGCTTTTCCATATAAGTTTAAATACCAACTTGTTGATAACTACAAAAATAGTTGGTCCTGTGTCCATAGGCTCCTTCTCTATGAATCCAACCAACCACGGATCAGAAGGAAGAAAAATTATGTCTGTACTGAGCATGTATAAATTTTTTTCTCATCATTATTCTCTACATGGTACAGTATAACAACTATTTTCATTGTTTTGGGTATTAAAAGTAATGAAGAGCTGATTTAAAATATATGCAAATACTGCTCCATTTTATATAACAAACTTGAGTATCTTTGACTTTTGATATCTGTTGGAGGGTCCTAATCAGAACTAGCCGTCTCCCCACTACAGAGGGCTGACTGTATTCTGCTGAGATTTTTTTTTATTAGGATTATGTTTAATCTACATATCAATATGAGGAGAATTGACATTTTAACAATGATGAAACTTTCAATATGTGAATATATTTCTCCATTTTTAAGTTTTTGATTACTTTTATCAGTCCAATAGTTTTCAGCCTGCGCATATTTTGTGGATATATACCTAAACATTTCTTTTTCTGACTCTATTATAAATACTACTGCTTTTAAAATTTTTGATGTACTAACTCATTGATAGTATATAAAATACAGTTGAATTTTGTATATAGACATTATATCTTATGACTTGTTAAAATTACATGTTTGTTCTAGGAGCTTTTTTCTTTGTTTCTATGTAGGCAATCATGACTTTGAATAAAAACTTTAATTTCTTCATTTCTAATCTGTATGCCTTTTACTCGTTTTCTTTCCTAATTACACTTGCTGAGGCTTTCCAGTATAAGCTGAATAGAAGTGGTGAGAAACATCCTTTGCTTTGTTCCTGATTTTTTATTATTAAATATAATGTTCTAGGTTTACTTAGATGCCCTTTTCTGATTAAGGAAGTTTTCTTTTATTTCTACTTTGCTGAGAGTGTTCTTTTTAATCAGAAATAGATGTTGGATTTTATCCAATGCCTCTTCAGATATTGAAATATAGTTTTTCTTGTTTATGCTGTTAATATGATGTTACACTGTTTGATTTTCAAATATTGAACCAGCTGTGTATTCCTGTGACAAACCATACTTGGTTGTGAGCTATTTATCATTCATTTTTCTGTATTGTTGAATTGGATTTGCTTGTATTTTGTTGAGGATTTTTGTATATGTTCATGAGGTATGTTGTCTGTTGTTTACTTGTAATATTGTCTCTTTCTCTGCTATTTTGAGTTGAAAAGTATTTCCTCTTTTATTTGCTGGAAGAGATTGTGTTTAATTGTTATTTTTTCCTGAAAATTTGCAGTATTCACTATGAAACAACCAGAGCATAATATTTTCTTTTTTAGCATGTTTTTAACTACAAATTTGTTTCCTTTTATATATATAGGGTCATTCAGATTTCTCTCTCCCTTACTTTTTTTTTTTTTTTTTTTTGTGTGGTACCAGGGATTGAACCCAGAGACATTGTACTTCTGAGCTACACCCCCAACCCTCTTTTTGTTTTAAAACAGGGTCTAACTAGGTTGCTGAGGGTCTCATCAAGATGTCGTGGTTGGTCTGGAACCTGCAATCCTCCTCCTGTCTCAGTTTCCCAAGTTCTGGGTGCCACCATGCCCAACTTTATCTGACTTTTCTTGTTTGAGGTTTAGCAGTTTGTATCTTTCAGGATGAAATGATTCATTTCATCTAAGTTGCTGAATTTGTAGGCATAAAGTATTACCTAATTATTAATGTTTGTAAGGTCTTTAGTGATATTTCTGCTTTTGTTCCTCTTGTTGACAATTTCTGTCTTTTCTTGCCCTTGTTTTACGAGTTGTAGTCTGAATGGAAGGTTTACCAGTTTTATTGACCTTTCCAAAGAGCCAACTTGTCTATTTATTAATTTCTCTCTTTTTTTTCTGTTTTCAGTTTCATTGTAATCCATTGATTTCTACTTTTTATTACTGCCTTTCTGCTGCTTGCTTTAAGTTTCCCTTGTCTAGTTTCTTAAGGTAGAAGCATATTGATTTTATACCTTTTTTCTTTTCCTTTTCTAACATAGGCTTTTAATGCTATTAATTTCCCTCTAAGCACTGCTTAGACTGCATTGTGCATGTGTAGGCATGTTGTATTTTTCTTCTGTTAGTTCAAAATATTTCTTAATTTCCCTCAACTTCTTTGATCTGTAGATTACTTAGATGTGTTGTTGAATTCCCATATTTCAGAATTTTTAGTTATTTTTCTGTCACCCATTTCTAGCTTTATTCCATTATAAGCAGATAATATATTTTGTAGTATTTCAATTCTTTTAAATGTGTTAAGGCTTGTTTTATTTACTCCTTCATGTATGCTCCTTCACGTATGCTTGGAGAGAATGTATATTCTGTGGTTTGTTGGAATGATTTTTTAACAGAAAGAGAACCTGTCCTTTTAATTGAGATTAGACCTTGAATCATAATTGCGTTGGTAGCCAATGGGGCAATTGAAAAGGATATTGGGATTCAGAATGTAGTCATTTATTGTTTAATGATGGGATATGTTCTGAGACATGCATTGGTGTAGGTAGTTTCATTGTTGTGTAAACATGATACTGTGTACTTACACTAACCTATATGGTAGAGGCCAGTTATTCTATTTGGCCTCTTGATGGAATCAAGAGATGTGGTAAACACAAAATACATGAAGCTGGTGCTGGTGCAGCACAGCATACTGTTTTATAGTAAACTTTTTTATAAGTAGAAAGAGTACCTTATAAAATAATAATGAAAAGTACAGTATAGTAAAATATAAACCAGTAATATAGTTGTTTATTATCGTTATCAAGCAGTATGTACTGTTATATAATTGTATGTGCTTTATGTACTGCCAGCACAGTATATTTGTTTACTCCAGCATCAACACAAACATGAGTTGTGTGATGTACCACACTGCTCAGACAGCTAGTGTCACTGGGTGGTAGGAATATTCCAGCTCCATTATAATCTTTTGTGTGTGTGTGCATGTGTGTAGGTGGGTGGGTGGTAGTGGGAATTGAACCCAGGGGCATTCTACCTCCGAGTAATACCCGCAGCCTTTTTAGTTTTTATTTTGAAAGAGGGTCTCACTAAGTTGCTGAGGTTGGCTTTGAACTTGTGATCCTCCTGTCTCAGCCTCCCAAATACTGGGATTATAGGCATCTGCCACCATTCCCAGCTTCCATTATAATCTTATGGGGCCACCTTCATGTATGTGTTCTGTCTTTGACCAAAATATTCCTATGCAGTGTATGATTGTATTTGGTTCTAGGTAGGGCTACCTTTTACTAACTGTATTATTTCCAATAAATTTCTATGGGCTTTTGTTTTTCCCATTTGTTAAATAGTATAGTGATGTACTTGATTTTGTAGAACCTTTCTGTTCTTTAGAATAGTATGCATTATTTTGTAGAATAAGATGTAAAAGTCAATATGTTCACTCTTTTCTCAGTTATTGTAACATTCTTTTTTCTGTTGTTAATTTGGTTTGAATAGTGTAATCCTAGGGATTAATGAAAGATGTGAGGACTATATATAAAGTTTTAATTTGATGCAGAATCTGCATGTTACAGATCTGAAGGTGGGTCAGAGTTTATGTTTCTAGATAAAGCTCATTTTGTGGGGAGGAAGGGGATTAGAATTCATACAGTGGTTCTGTGTTGTTGCAATAGATAATCAATTGGGGCTTATATTGATTTAGGGAATATGAATATGGTAGTGAAAGATATAAGTCACAGGCTTAATAAGTGCTTTTAAAAATTGGCAATTGATAAAAACTGAAGAATTTAGAAATATTTTTAAGGTTTGTGGAAATGTCAAGGAAAAAATGTTGTAATTGTAACATGTAATTGTGTAGAAGTGCAGATAAGTTATATTGAAACCTTTGTTTTTGTACTCTTGGTAACTGGAGCAAATCAAATGTTTTAAAAGTACCATGAGTTTACTTTTTAATTTGCTGGTAGTGTCTATGAGAATGTCATCAGAAAGTTGAGGAATTCCTTTCAGATTGAGGTACTGTGTAACATTCCTTTGCAGTTTTGTAGCAACCAGGCCAGATGCTTGAGGGATAAACACTGAGTGCTGTGCCTTCTTTGTTAAGGAAATGGAAATACAGCATGAGATTTTTATAAGTAAAAATACATTTTTTATAAAAATTATGGCATAACTTTTTTTGGTACTGGGGATTGAACCCAGAGGTATTCTACCTTTGAGCTACACCCCCAGCCCGATTTTATTTCTTATTTTGAAACAGAGTCTTGCTAGGTTGATGAGAGTCTTACTACTTGCTGAGGCTGTCCTTGAACCTGTCATCCTCCTGTCTCAGCGTCCCAAGTACCAGGATTACAAGCATGCACCACCACGCCTGGCTATGGCATAACATTTTTATTTTTTTTTTTGCGGTTCCGGGGATTGAACGCAGGGGTGTTCTACCTCCGCGCTACACCCCTGGCCCTATTTTTTATACTTTATTTTGAAACCGGGTCTCACAAAGTTGCGGGGAGAGAGAGAGAGAGAGAGAGAGAGAGAGAAAAAGAAAGCTGAGGCTGGTCGTGAACCCAGATCCTCTGGTCTCTGCCTCCCAAAGTACTGGGATTACAAGCGTGCGCCAGCACGCCCGGCTATGGCATAACATTTTAAAAAGTCATTTGAAGGATATATGATAGTGGAATTCAATTCTGTATAAAGTGGAGATAATATCCATTGACTCTGGATTGATTTGGGAAATATTATAATTAGACTAAATCAAATGGGAGATGAGTAATTTGAGAAACAGTTTTTAATTTTTGTCTCAGATAATCCAAGATATGATGTCTATGTAACTATAGTAGTTTCCTCTTAACCATGAGGGTACATTCTAAGACCCTGCGCACACACCAGTGGATGCTTGAAACAAACAGTACTTAACATTATGCATACTTGTGTTTTTTCCTATAAACTTGAGACTTTTCACCTTTTCACATAAAGGAACAACTTTGCAGCTTGTCTCTGGCATATCTGGGTTGCCAGCATCACTACTCTTGCATTTTGCTTCCTTTATTAAGTAAAGTAAGGGTTACTTGGACATATGCACTGGGATACTAATACCCTGACGGATGTGGTAACTGAGTGGCTACTGAGTGATTAGCGGCCAGTAGTATACACAGTGTGGATACCCTGGACAAAGGAACCGTTCACATACTGGATGGATGGAGCAGGAGGGCGTGAGATTTCATCATGCTGCTGAGAGTGACGTGCAGTTAACAATTTATACATTGTTAATGTATGGATTTGTCCATTTAATATTTCAGTTATTGACCTTGGGTAACTGGAACCATAGGAAGTGAAACTGCTGAGAATAAGGTGGAGGCGGCAGTGGTGGGGGGTCCACCAAGAGCTCTTGACTAGTTGAGTCCCTGCCCTTTTATATTCTTTTTGTGTGTGTGTGCATGTGGTACTGGGGATTGAACCCAGAGGCATTCTACCTTTGAGCTACACCGCAGCTCAATTTTATTTTTATTTGGAAACAGGGTCTTGCTGGGTTGATGAGAGTCTCACTACTTCTTGAGGCTATCCTTGAACCTATGATCCTCCTGTTTCTCAGTCTCCCAAGTACTGGGATTACAGGTGTGTGCCACCATGCCTGGCTCCCTTTTATATTCTTTACCAGTGCAGCTCCAACTTTTCTACTTACAAAATTAAAATTGAAAAACAATAAAAAAGAAGTCTCTTAAGTAAATAAATTATGAGCACCATTTAAAGATACTAGCTTTAAAAAAATTTTCTTTTTAATGTTTTAATTAACACATAAAAACTGTACATATATATGGGGTACCATGACATGTTTGATACATGTATCTATTATGTAATGTTTAAGTTAGGGTAAGCATATCTACCTCCTCAAACATTTACCATTTCTTTGCAGTGAAAACATTCAAAATGCTTTTTTCTACTTTTTTCAAACATAAAAGTTACATTATAGTTATCTTTACCCCACTGTGCAGTAGCATGCCAGAACTTATTTTTATTACCTGTAATTTAGTACCTGTTGGAGATGCTAGATTTTATTTTGTCTTATTTTTATTTTATTTTTTTTTTGTGGTACTGGGGATTGAACCCAGAGGCATTCTAGCCCTATTTTTTAATTTTTATTTTGAAATAGGATCTTGTTAGGTTGCTGAGAGTCTCAGTATTTGCTGAGGCTGTCCTCGAACCTGTGATCCTCCTGTCTCAACCTCCCAAGTACTGGGATTACAGGCATGCACCACCATGGCTGGTAGATGCTAGATTTTAAATAGTATTTACATGGTTATAATTCATGAACAATATTCATTACATTTTATTGCATAGTAAACAGGGTGGTACAGTCATTGAATTGGTTGTGCTTTTGTATAGACTATTCTTATATCCTTCCAGTCTTCTCTGGGATCTTTAGTATTACTAGAAATCATAAAATTAGATAATTTCCCTTAAGAAACCCATATCTGGATCTGTGAACTATTTAGATATGGGATGGGATTTGTTGTCTTGATTAATTTGGTCACTGTTGGCTCTTGTTTTCAAAGTGGACTCTGAACTATGATCCTGATTCTTCTAGTATTTGTCTTTTTTTTCTTTTGCTGACAGTTGTGCTCTCTGGGGAGGTTTCCCTTACATTCAGTAAATTCATCTTTCTCTTTTAAGAAAATAAGACAAACTTTTCATAAAGAAAGGGTTTCCCCTTTTTTGTTCTAGGGTTCTCTCAAATGAACACTTTTAAAGGTTGCCCATATTGGTCACTTTGTCCTAAGTTATTCTTAGGGAAAAATTATCATTTAGAAAGACAAAAATCTTAAAGAACCAGGTTTCATACTTGGAGAGGGTGTGGAAATAGACTGATTTAAAAAATCAGTTTTGGGAAAGCGTTTCTGGTGGACCCTGTGTCTCAGGACCCTAATGAGATTACTCAGCCACCTTCAAGCAGAAACCTCACAATTCCTGGCTGATGGCTGGTTAGGAAAGGAGATCTCTACTGGTCCAGATTCTAATAGAAAATATGTCCCAAAATTCAGGAAAGTCTTGTAAGGCTTTGATGAGTTCTACCAAAAGAAGTTTGTCTCTTTAAAGTATGCTAGCCTGAGGAGAAATCCAAATATCTCTCAGCCTCTGAGAATTGTTCAAAGAACTGACCTTTCAGTTCACTTCTATCCTCTTCCTCCTGAATTTTGTTAGAGACTCAACAACAAAAAATATCCAACAGGCAAATACAAGTATGTCGTTGTGAGTCATAAGGCAGGTATTCTTACTCAAATCTTATAAAATTTTCAAATCTAATAAAATTTTGATGTTATTTAATTTGGAGAGAGAAATAGAAGTTGGTCAGATTTAAAAAGCAGTGATTAGGTAATTATAATGCAAAAGTCGATAAAAAGAAATAGAAGAGTTCATATTTTCAGTAAAGAAAGGTACCATTGTAAATATTAACAAAAATTTTAGGTATATAGGTATATTATTTGCAAAGCTTTTTTTCAACAGGTTTAAAAGATTTTTTTTAAGTATTGGTTTAAAAAACCCTAAGATTTTGTAAGCAATGGGGCACACTAAGTTTACTTTAAAGTTTTTATGAATGCCTGGCGTGGCTGTCTGGTTGCTTTTGAAACTAGTGTGTGAGTTATTAGTATTTTTGCAATATGTGTGCAAAATTAAATATTTTTAAATTTGACTTGAGCTTGTGTAGGACAAACATTAGTAAAATTTTATGCTAAGCTTCTCCCATTACAGGCTGAGCATCCCAATCCAAAAATCTGAAATCTGAAATGGTGGAACTTTTGTATTTTGAGTTAGGCATGATGAAGTGGTAAAGTCTATGGAAATATTCCACAATCTAAACAACTTTGAAATCTGCAATACTTCTGGTCCCAAGCATTTCAAATAAAGCACACCCAGTCAGTGATAGAAAATCATAAGGAATTCCTTGTTGATAAAATTTATATTTACATTGAAACTACTCTTAAACTTGGATCAACTGTATTTAAATTATATAAATAGAAATAAATTGGAATATCTTGTTAGGCAATATTAAATTAGTTACATATTAATATGATGACCTAGAGATATTTTTATAGAGAAGTTTTTTTAATCTTTTTGACTGAAAAATTGAAGTATAATTTACATATAGAAAATTATAGATGAATTTTTCCATGTTGATATACTTTTTTTTAACAAAATGAACACTTTTTTAACCCCAGCCCAGATCAAGATATCAACTCTTCAGAAGCTTCCCTGTGTCCTGCCCCTGCTAGTAACTCCTTCACAAGAAAGGTAATTACTGTTGGACTAGATAACCAGAGATAAGTTCGGTTTGTTGTTGAATTTATACAAATAGATCAGATAGTATGTACTTCTTTGCCCTGGCTTTTCTGACATAGCATTGAGTTTTGGGGATGTATGGTATTTTGTTTGTGGCACTGTCCCCCTGCCCCCATTTTCACTGTAGTTTAGTATTACATTATGTACTGCAGTTTATTTCTCCCTTCTGCTGATAAACTGGTAAATGTTTGGATTACAAATAATTTGGGGCTCTTATAGAATGCCAATTGGTGGACTTTCTTGCTTATAATTGGTATTGTCTGGTTTTCAGATAAAATTAGTCATTTTGGTTTGTAATAGTATATTGCTGTGGTGTTAATCTGTATGTTCCTAATGATTATTGATGCTGAGCACCTTTTCTAATGATCTTTTTTGAAGTTTTGTTTGATCCTTAGGCTATCTTAAAAACTGGGCTGTCTCTTTTTTTTTTTTTCTTTTGTGATACAAGGGATTGAACGCTTGTGCATGTTAAGCAAGTACTCTACCTCTGAGCTACATCCCTAGCCCTTGGGTTGTCCTTTTTTTTGACAGTTTGGGTTTTATTGTTTGTTTGTTTGTTTTTCATTTTTTGGTGCTGGGGATTGGACCTATGGCCTCATGCATGCTAGACCAGTACTCTACCACTGAGCCACATCTCCAGCCCTTTTCCTTGGCGATTTAAATTGTTATTTTGAAATATATTGTTGATATGAGTCCTTTGTTGGACATGTATGTTGCTGATATTTTCTCTGACTCAGTAGCTTCCATTTTCATCTTTTAAAAAGAGTACTATTTAATTGTAATGAAATCCAATTTATTTTGTTTTTCTGTGTCCTGTTTAGGAAATCTTTTCCCAACTCAGAGTTATGATGATATTTTCTTGTCATATTATAGGAGCTTTATTGCTTAAAATTTTAGGCTTAGGTCTTTAATATACCCTCTTCGTTCCCCTGTTTTCATGGTGTGTGGATGGATATTAATCTGATTGATTTTAGCAGAAGTAGTCATGCAAAATCTATTGGTATGACTTACTCATAAGAAAACATTTTTACTTTTATATGTAGTATTACACTTTCTAGTAACATTTTCTGCTAGTTAAGATAGATGGTTTTTATTCCAGTGATTCTTTAAAGAAGTTTTTAAACAGATTTTTTTTCCTGACTCTAAAAGAGGAGGAAGTCAGTTTCAATTGATGATGTTATGTTCTGCCATACTTACTAAGTTTTATTTTTGAGGAGACATAATGGTGGTTTAAAAACATTGGGTTGTGCAATCAAATGTGGCTACTGTATTAAGCACATAACTGTAAGAAAGGATTAAAGTATATATACTGTTTTGAAGAACAGAGTAAAGTGCTTGGCAAACAGTAAGAGCTCCATAAGTATTATTTAGTGCTTTTATTCTTGAATTTTTTTACTTAATTTGACATGACTTGTTTGAAAGGATTTGTGCTGTGTTTATAATAAAATTATTTACAGCTAAGTTATTTGACTTGAGACTTGATTGAAAGGATTTGTACTATAAGTTTATAATAAAATTATTTACAGCTAAGATTATAAAAATTTGTTTTGTATTTATTATATGCTAAAGTTTTAGCATATGCTTTGAGTTTTAAAGTATTATACGTAAACAAATAACCCTCATATTAAATGGAATTCTTAGGTAGATTTTACAGAGTAGGTGTAACTCTGAAGTTGAAAATTATTTATTTTTTTATTACCTAGGGAGTCTCAACCATCAGCAAGATTTTAAAAAGGCACTCTAAACACTTGGTAAGTATTGATCTCCATGTTGAATACTTGGCATGTTTCTTAAATTTATATATGCAATACAAATGACATGTACATTTGTGACCAAAACATCTGACAAGAACAACTCAGAGAAGGAAAGATTTATTTGGCTTGCAGTTTCAGAGGTTCAGTCCAAGGTCGTCAGTTCTAAGGAAGAAGCATTGCTGGAACATTGGCTAATCATGTGTTATAATATAGTTTGTGGTTCTTTTTAGTATAGTCAATAAAAGATTTTTAAAGATAAATACATTTATTTGGTTAACTAGAGGATTTTTTATATTTACATTAAGAAATATTTAATGATAAGCATTGGTTTCTTTTGTTACATTTTAATGTATTTGAAGCAATAAATATGTGACAAAATGGTGTTTCTAAAATTTTATAATACTCATGGTAGATTCTTATATATTCAACAATTATACTAGTCTGTTTACTATGTATGTATAATAACTATAACAGATCTAGGAGCAAATGATGTTGCAAAGATCTCTTCAGCATATGTCTGCTGCTTTAAAAGGTGGCAACTGATTTCTAGAGCTGTATTAAGTAGAAAAGAGTAGCTTATTGTGATTTTCCTCTATTGATGCATATATTTGTCTTTTCATTGTATATATTTCTGATGTACATTTAATCTCTGAATTTTTATTTATCTGACAGTTTTCTTGAAACACAGTTCACATACCAGAAAATTCTTTTCTAAGTATACAGTTAGTGGTATTTTAGTATATTCAGAGTTGTTCATCATTACTGTCTAAGCTTTGGATGCTTTTTGTGTGTGTGTGATACTGGGGATTGAATCCAGGGGCATTCTACCTGCGAGCTACACCCCCAGCCCTGTTTTTTGATTTTTATTTTGAAACAGGGTCTTGCTAGGTTGATGAGAGTCTCACTACTTGCTGAGGCTGTCCTTGAACCTGCAATCCTCCTGTCTCAGCCTCCCAAGTGCTGGGATTATAGGTGTGTGCCACCACACCCGGCTTCTTTGGATGCTTTTGTCATCCTTCTCATGCCCCTACACCTCCACCTCCCAGCCCTAGGCAACACTAATAGACTTTTGTTTTCTTATGAATTTGCCAAAGTGGATATTTTATAAAAATGGCACCATACAATACTTTTGTGTGTAGCTTCTTTTACTTAGTAAAATATTTTCAAGTTGCAGTATGTGTCATTATTTTATTCATTTTTATGACTGAATAATATTCCATTATATGCCATATTTTGTTTATCCATTAGTTTGATGGATTGTATCCATTTTTATTTTTATTTTTTGTTTATTAGGAATGCTTATGCTGTGAACATTCTTGTATAAGTTTTTGTGTGGAAATACATTTTTGTTTTCTTTTGAGTATATATGGATGGGGTGGCATTGATTAGTAATTCTTAGACATTCTGTCAAAATGGCTGTACCATTTTAGTCCCACCAGCTACGTATGAGGGTTCTGGTTTCTCCATGTCCCCATGAAAAGATATTACTGTAATTTAGTCCTCCCAGTTGGTGTGAAGGAATGTCTCATTGTGGTTTTGATTTTCATTTCTATAATGACTGATGATAAAAATCCTTTCATGTGTTTTTGATAATTTGTTTTCTCTGTAGAAATACCTGTTCAAATTTCTTGCCCAGTTTTAAAATTGGGGTTTTTTTTTTTTTGGTAATACTGGGGATTGAACTCAGGGGCATTCTACCTTCAAGCTAAACTCCCAGCCCTATATTTTTTACTTTGAAACAGGGTCTTGCTAGGTTGCTGAGGGTTTCGCTGAGTTCCTGAGGCTGGTCTTGAACCTGTGATCCTTCTATCACAGCCTCCCAAGTACTAAAACTACAGGCATGTACCATCTACCAAGCCTGGCTCTGATTTGTCTTTTTAATGTTAATTGTAACCATTTTCTCTAAATTCTATTTTTTCTTTTGTTGCTTGTACTTTTGGTGTCATATTACAAATTTATTTTAAAATAAATATTCATTGCTAGTCTAGGTCTATGACAAGGTTTTAATTATCACAGGACTATAAAAAAGCACTGGCATTTCCTATGTTTGACAGCCAAAGCCCAAAGGAAGCAATTATTCTTGTATTTGTGCTTCAATTCCTCAGCTAATTGTTTTCAGCAAAACCTTATGTTTGATCCCATGTGTTACAATGAAAATATTATTTGTGTGTGATTTGTTTATTAATATTAGTCTTGTGAATTTATGTTTAGTTTTTTGAACTAGAGAAGGGAGGGGCCATCCTTAATAGTTTAATTTATCATGACAATTATTGCATATTTAGTTTCATACCTCAAACCATTACCTTTTTTTCCCGATTTTTATTTATTTTATTTTTTGTGGTACTGGGGATTGAACTCAGGGACATTCTACCTCCGAGCTACACCCCCAGCCCTATTTTTCTTTCTTTATTTTGAAACAGGGTCTCACTAAGTTGCAGAGGGCCTCACTAAGCAGCTGAGGATGGCTGCAAACCTGCGATCCTCCTGTCTCAGCCTCCCAAGTACTGGGATTACAAGCATGCGCCACCACGCCCGG
>PVJS01004466.1:0-69045 GCA_004027185.1 Glis glis
CACTAGGTAGAGAGAGAGAGAGAGAGAGAGAGAGAGAGAGAGAGAGAGAGGAGAGAGAGGTAAATCGATCGATTGATTGATCGTGCGTGCGCGCACGCATGCGCGCTGAGGTTGGCCGCGAACCCGGATCCTCCAGTCTCCGCCTCCCAAAGTACTGGGATTACAAGCGTGCGCCACCACGCCCGGCTATTTTTTAATTATAGAAAGAAAATGTTTCAGAGTTAAGTAAGTTGGATGTAGAATAATTGTTTTCTACGTGATTGAAAATCTTGTGACTTTAGAGTCTTTTGGCTTTTCTAAGAATTGAGTTCTCCTTTTCCTTGAGGTCTTGACAAAGGGAAAAGTCTGTGGTTCTCTTGGAACACTGATTCCTTCTCTAGAACTTCTTCAGGTAGATGCACATTACCCATTGTGCTTTTCTACCAAGGCAGTATGTTCCTTGAAGTCAGAAACTACCTGTTTTTGTAAGCTAAGGCCTAGTGCAAGGGATAGTACATAAAATCCACTTACTGTGTCTTTAAACCACACAGTCCTAGGAGTAACAGGGTGGGCATTCTCAAGGAATAGCTGGGTATAAGAAGATGTGAAATAAGTGAGATTGTGATGGAAGGTTTTAGTAGGGAATGGTGAGAAGGAAGGCTGCAAAAGGGATTGGAGATTGCTTTTAGAAGTCCTTGATGGTAGTGAGCATTATTTTTTGTGTTCTTTGTCTCTCACCCAGAAACTTAAGTAACCCATTATGACAAGGAAGTGGATCTGCTCTGTAGACTTGGGAAACTAAATAAGTGCTATTTCAGTGTTGGCTGCTTTTTCCTTTCTTTTCTCTCTCCTTCCTTCCTTCCTTCCTTCCTTCCTTCCTTCCTTCCTTCCTTCCTTCTTTCCTTCTTCCCTCCCTCCCTCCCTTCCTTCCTTCCTTTCCCTCCCTCTTTTTTGTGGTACTGGGAATTGAACCCAGGGACATTCTACCTCTGAGCTACACCCCCAGCCCTGTTTTATTTTTTTATTTTGAAACAGGATCTCGCTAGGTTGCTGAGAGTCTTACTGACTTTTTGAGGCTATCCTCACACCTGCAATCCTCCTGTCTCAGCCTCCCAAGTACTGAGATTACAGGTGTGTGCCACCACACCTGCTTTCCGTTATCTTGAATTGTGTTCTTGCATGCAGGCTGAGGTCAGATGATTTCTGTCAGCAGTTGAGGGTGGAGACTGCACTGTGGACTGCTGCAGATAGAACCATGGAGAGCATGTATTTCTATCAGGGGCTTATTTAAACTAGACTATTAATGAAATTACCAAGCCTTTGATGGAATCCTAGTCAACTGTTAGACTTTCCTAAGGGTACTAAAATTGTTGGTGTTAATAGAGAATGGAAAATTATTTTTGGAAATAAAATTTTAAATCTGATTTGAACCAAGGAATTTATTCCTCAAAGTTACACATAAGATAAGAAATGGGAACTCATGTGAAAAACTCTTACCCTCTGGAGATCTGAGTTTAACGTCTTCTCTTAAATCTTCATACTCTAATATGTTTGGCATTTACACCATTTGTCCATATCTCTGAACCACATCAGGCAGCTGGATATTTATGGGGAATGTTCCCTAGAGTGATTCCAGGCTGAGAATGTTTGTAGTAAAGATAAGATTATGGAACAGAATTGCAAAGAAGAAATTGACGTAGTATTGACCTAAATTGAAGAAAAACTTTGAACTGTGTTCATGTACGAACCTCTAGATTGCTTACTTCTTAAAAGAAAAATAACCTGCCAGGCATCCTTAATTTAAAGGATATGACCTATGAAGAAGATACTTCTTATGTACTTCATCATCTCTTTTTCTTCCTTAGAACTGTTTACATCTGTTAAAAATTATTTAGATCTTCATTTCTAAGTTTCATGGATAGTTGAAAAAAATGAATGTAGAACACCTACATGACACCAGTGTTAACAAGTGTTTTGTTTTTTAAAGTTCAATTCTTTAATAGAAGTCATAAAAGTGGTATTTCCTAATGTCTGCTGCACCCCCTGCTGGCTGTATTATGGCACTTCCTTAAATCAAGATAGTGTTAGATGCTGCTCAGTGAATGCTTTAGGTATATACACTATTTCTCTTTAAAATTATTTTTTGTTTAAAAATACTTTTAATTTCATCTGATATATAATAGGGTTAAAATTTTTATTGAAGGTAATTTTTCTTCTAACTAGTTAGCTGATGTTTGAACAGTATTTATCCTTCCAGGCAGTACAATAATGTATTTATTGGAGTCAAAATATTTGCCACAATTCTTTTACTAATATTTCAGATGAAATTCAGTAGGGGAGGATGTATCTCCTCTAATGTTTGTATTTTATTGTAAATAATTCTGCCATGTACATAAATCTGTGTGTATGTTTATTATGTGCTAACTACAAACCTTGCAACACTCATGAGGCTTAAGAAGAACACTTTGAATCTTGCAAGAGTTTCTCAGAGGAAGAGTTGGCAGTGGTGTGGTCCAAAGAGTTGTAACAGCCAGAAGGGCAGAGCTCATGGTTGTCTGGCTCACCAGCATGTCTAGCCATGATCTGGAGCCAGCATGTTCATGGCCCCTCCAAGGGGCTTTATGTTTGGAGAAAAAGTAGGTGTTAAAGGGAAACAGAGGGCCAGTACTTTGGGAGGCGGAGACTGGAGGATCAGGGTTCGCAGCCAGCCTCAGCGCCCCCCCCCCCCTGTCTCTCCCTCTCTACTTAGTGAGGCCCTCCGCAACTTCGTGAGACCTGGTTTCAAAATAAAGTATAAAAAATAGGGCCGGGGGTGTAGCGCGGAGGTAGAACGCCCCTGCATTCAATCCCCGGTACCGCAAAAAAAAAAAAAAAAAAGGGAAACATAGTTTTCTAGTTAGTGACATAGGAAGTAACAACCATCAAATCTCAGTTTCTCAAGAAAACATTCAGAGATGCTGCACTAAGTGAGCAAAGATAATTTCCTAAATGGCAAGTTAAGCTAAGTGACAAAAAATGTAGGGCCATTATTTACAAACACTGAGTAAATATAAAGTGGGATCCTGTCCTGGTTTAAAAATAAACTCACCCTCTTTAAATGAAAACATGTATTCCTGTTACTGGAATAGAATTTTTTTTTTCTTTTACTGTATTGGGGATTGAACCCAGGGGCATTCTACCTCCAAGCTACACCCCCAGCCCTATTTTTTATTCTTTATTTTGAAACAGGGTCTCACTAAGTTGTGGAGGGCCTCACTAAGTAGCTGAAGCTGGCCGCGAACCCGGATCCTCCCGTCTCAGCCTCCCAAGTACTGGGATTACAAGTGTGCGCCACCACACCCAGCTTGGAATAGAATATTTTAACAAGTATTTACTGAGATGTTACACACAGTATTCCCACCCTGCTTTATGCTCTCCATTATCACACCATGTTGTAATTGATGTTTTACTGGATTCCCCCACTGGGTGCTCAAATTAATACTCACCGGGTGTGTGGATAGAAGGGTGGATGTTGGATGTACAAGACCAAGGGGAGAATCCTAATGAATCACCACATGCCCTTTAATGTTCTTTGGATTTCTGCAGTAATTTTTGTGTATATAAGTTGTTGGGTGTGTTTTTTGACTGATTGCACACACACACACACAGATGTTTTGACTATGTTTAACTGATTTTTATTTTATAATAAGACCATATTCACCCAAAAAATCTAGAATTATGAATCAGTAGAAAGTCTTAATCATAGGGTGTTTTGGTGTTTTAAGTACTGTAGCTTATTAATCACATGCTTACTATAACACAGTCTTATAACAAAGCCTTGACTTTCTTTTTTGTTTTGTGGTACTGGGGATTGAATGCAGGAATAGTCTACCTCTGAGATACACCCCCTACCCTATTTTATTTTTTATTTTGAAACAGGGTCTCATTAAGTTGCTGAGGCTAGCCTTGAACCTGCGATCTTCCTGTCTCAGACTCCTAAGTACTGAGATTATAGGCATGTACCACCGTGTCCAGCCTGGTTGACTCTTCTAAGTTAAAGTGGTTTGATTTTAAGTTTCTGTGATCCTTGTATAACTAAGAACTATAATCTGTTAGTAGATAACACTGTGATATTAGTTTGATGATTAATGTATGTATCTGTATAAGTAAATTATTTTAAAATGATTTACTTTCATAGCATATTCTCCATATAATGGTGGTAATTTTATTAATTTTCTTATTACTCCTTTTCAGAAAGGCAAAAGAAATGAAGTGAATTATCACAAAATCAGAATTAACATACTTCTTAATTGAGAGTCTAAGGCTCTGTGTATTATACTGTATAGCTTAAGTTTAGGTTGTCATGAGTGGTGTTTTTATGAGGTATATTTTAGAGTAGCAGAAAATAGTTTTACTTTTACCTATCCCTTTTGCCTATACTTTTAGAAGTAAATTTATAGAATCTGCTTGGGTTTCTTGAAATAACCATAGAAATTTGAATTAGCTGATTGTGTATAGTACCTTGATTTGGCAAATGAGGACACTTGGCCCAGAGAGATTAGGTGAAACTTTCCAAAGTCCTAAAGCCACATTTTCTGATTAACTTCTCAGAATTTTTCTATGTAGCTTCTCATGTAAAGGATAGAGAATAAAATTATCTTATCAAATGGCCAGGAAGGGTGTTTTGCTGAATTAATTAGCTTGTAATGTCACTGAACTTATGTGTAACATTTTCATCTTTTTCTTTGTTGCAGAGTGCAAAGTATGGAGAAATCCACTAAACTTATTTAGGGGTGCTGAATATAATCGGTAAGTATTTTGACAGCTTGGGAAACAAATGGGTCTGGTTCAGAGAGCAAAGACAGTAGAAAATGTTTTTGCTGGTTCATTTAGGGGTCATGGAACAGCCCATTTAGTGCTTCTATTTTATGATACTGTACTCAAAAGTTTTGATTTTTCTCTTTTATAAATATTTTAACATAGATTTGGGATACTTAATGAAATGGGTAGTTTTTTAGAATTTTTCTATTCCAGTTATTTTTTTCAGTGTATATTATACAATCATAACATTTTGAAACTTACCTGGAACATGGTTATAAAGATGCCGGAAAAGTTCTGTTAGAATTTAATTTAATGAA
Source organism: Glis glis (assembly GCA_004027185.1). NCBI lineage: Eukaryota > Metazoa > Chordata > Mammalia > Rodentia > Gliridae > Glis > Glis glis. The sequence continues at coordinate 5,097 of PVJS01004466.1, forward strand.
GTATTTAGGCAAATTAGACTTTTCATAGCATTTGCGCAATGTCTGTTCATTATTCTAATTAGGGAAGGTTTTTATGAGCAGTGGCTAGTAAAATTTTAAGGAAAAAAACATAGGGGGAAATGTTGACTCCTTTTCTTCTATGTAATTACTGAAGGGAGAATAGGATTATTTTTTAAAAAAATAATGCTTTATTCATTAGAAAAGTTACTTTAGTATTCAGTTAATGGTTTATGTCTTGTTTTCCTCCCTCAAAACTGTCTGGTCATCTTACTTCCCCTTTACAGATATACTTGGGTGACAGGACGAGAGCCTCTGACTTATTATGACATGAATCTCTCTGCCCAGGACCATCAGACATTCTTTACTTGTGACTCGGACCATCTGCGTCCTGCTGATGCAAGTACGGAAAATCCTTTGGATAGTTGCTGGGTAGGAGGGTTTTCCAGATTGTGTTTAAGTACCAGGGTTTCTGCTTTTAGAATATCTGCTCTATATCCAGGTGTTGTGGCACACACCTATAATTCCAGTACTTGGGAGAGTGAGACAGGAGGATTGCCGGTTTGAGGCTAGCCTCAGCAACATAGCAAGACTCTCAACAACCTAGTGATACTCAGTTTCAAAATACAAAGTAAAAAGGGCTGGGAATGTACCTTGGAGGTAGAATGCCTCTGGGTTCATTCCCTAGCAACACACACACACACACACACACACACACACACACACACAGAATATCTGCTCTATAAAAAGCCCAGTGAATAAAATATTAAATTGCTGATTGACTAGTAGAACTCAGAATTCTGATACTTAAAGCTTTATTCAGTACTTGGGAGGCTGAGAGAGGAGAATCGCAAGTTCACGGCCAGCCTCAGCAACTTAGTGAGGTCCTCTGCAACTTAGTAAGACCCTGTTTGAAAATAAAAAATAAAATATGGCTGAGGGTATAGCTCAGAGGTAGAAAGGTAAAATGCCCCTGGGTTCAATCTCCAGTTACTCTCCCTCCCCCACACACACTCAAAAAGCTTTATCCACAGACTACTCCTCTTTGAGAGCCCCTCCCCTGCACAAGAGCTATTCTATCTTCCTATTTTCTATCTTTCCTTGGCTTACAAATAAACTTTCATATTCCTATATGCTTCGAAAAGAAAAAGAAGGAAAAGGAAAAGCTATATCCACAAGGAAGTATCAATGTAGAGATGAAGCTTATTATAATTTAGAACATGATCTTTAAAAAAATATATCAAAGTTGGGATTTACACGATGACATGTAAATCATATATGGAGCTAATTAAATTCATAGTTTTTATAGTTGAGATAGAATGACGGGTTTTACCTCCTTGATGACAGTCTAAGCAGAAGTCAGGAGTCAATGAATCCAAATGATGAATGAATACATTTTAGTGACTTATATGCATATTTGTAGGTTCACTAGCATTGAGTGGGAATATGGCCTTGATTACTAGAGTCATATGTGTTTCCCATCTTAGGGAAGATTTTGTTTAGCATTTATATTTTATTGTTTAAGTTCCAAATAATCCTAAGGGTATATTTTGTATTACTAAACTTAGTCAAATAAATAGTGAAAAGAAAAGAAAACAACCTTTTAAAAAAAGGAATTTCTACATGCTCTTAAAAAGCTGACTCATAAGATGTAAATTTATCAACCAAATTAAATAAGGATATTGTTACCTTTTATTTTTATTTTGTTTGGTACTGGAGATTGAACCCACAGGCATTCCACCTCTATACTACACTCTGGCCTTATTTTTTTGTTTTGAAACAGGGTCTCACTATCACTAGGTTGCTGAAAGTCTTGCTAAGTTGCTGAGACTGGTCTCGAACCTGTGATCCTCCCGTCTCAACCTCCCAAGTACTGGAATTATAGGTGTGGGCCACTGTGCCCTGTTTTTGTTATTTTTATTAAGGTAGTCTTTGCTATAGTGGGATATCATAGTACAAAAAATATTACCAAGCATTGAGCTTCTCACAATATATTCACAAACTGCTCTGAGATATAGAAACTAGATTTGCAGGCACATTTTAGGTATAAGTATACATGCTAAACAGAAGCCTCAAGCACCTTTTACTGACTTCCCTCGGAATTCTTCAAATGGATTCAAGACGTTCTAATATCTAGATCCTGTAGCAAGTGCTTGGGAAAATGACCAATACAAATATGTTGTGTCTAAATAAAATAAAGAAATGAGTAGCAGTGCTACTTCAAAATGTGTAAAATTGTATGTATTCTTGTACAACAAATTATATGAATGTGCAAAAGAAATAAAATCTCTATTAGTGTGTGTTTTCTTTAGTCTATAAGATTTAGATCTATAATTTTATGAGCCCACAAAAATTTGATATCAGCAACTGAAGAACAGTGAAATAGAAAATTAGAATGTATTTGTGTGCCTTTGTAGATTTGGTCTGACCCTCTTGGTAATGGAACTCTCTTGTAATTCAAGCTGAAGGCTATTAATTTATCTATTGTCCTGCATAAAGTCTTCCTCACTATATGTACTGATTGACTTGCTTTTTTCTATTGTTCTAAAATAGTAATGCAGAAAGCCTGGAGAGAGAGAAATCCCCAAGCTAGGATTTCTGCAGCCCATGAAGCCTTGGAGATAAATGAGTAAGTGGGGGGAAATCTTGCTGTTAAAAAGGAAATCTCATCTTTTGCTGAATATATTCAGTTGTCATTGATAGGATACTTACATTAACCTATGCATTTGAACTAGGGGATTATTTGGGCGTTACTACTTTCTGCAGTTTTCTTTTTATGAAGGACAGCCAAGTAGAAGTGGTTTTATTCATTTTAGGAAGCAAGTCAATGGCTTTGCTATGACCCTAAATTAAATCCTTCTAGATTTAATTTAATTTAACTCTCCTCACAATATCCCACACATCCTGGGATATTGTGAGGACATAAAGTAAATATGCTTTTTACATATTTAAGACATTTTAATAGGGAAATTTTTCCAGATGTACAATGCTCATCTGTACCATCACATTTTCCAGGAAGAAATTCTGGGGGAAACATAACAGAGACATAAGGTGAAAAAAGTAACATTAAACAGTATTTTAAGATCAAGACAAAGATAAGAGGAAATGCTGTCCTTAGTGTTGTTAAACATTCTATGAGTTACCAAGGAAGGCTGGGAAATCTCTTCTGGAGATCTCAGAAAATGGGAAAGATTCTTAAAGTCAGAGTCATAAAAACTTAGGGTTGGCAGAGACCTTAAAGGTCATTTAGCTCAACCACCCATCTGGTGCTTGAATCACCTCGATGCTGTCTTTGCCAAGTGGTCATTGTTAAACTATTTTATGATTTTTCTGAAGAAGGTTACAGAATCTTCTCCAGAGATCTTAAATAAAGAAAAAAGATTCACTTGAGATTTGGAAATCCTGCCATTGTAATTAATCAGTTGATCTATATGGTTTCTGAGTCTGTCATGCAACATATGTACTTCCCACTTTCTTGTCATCTATAAATTTGATATGCCTGCCTTCTGTGTGTCATCCATGTTTCTGAGAAAAGTATCAGGGCCAGGAATAGAACTCTGTGACATGTCATATAGGAACTATGCTGTAGGTTCATGTCTTCATGAATCACCGTTCTTTGGTATTATTCAGTTACACTGTGATTCAGCCCATATTTCCCCATTTTGATCTTAAGAATAGTAGTTGTAGCTGTGAATCTTTAGTTTATAGTAAACTTATTAGAGAAAGTTAAGTTAGTACAATTATTTATTCTTAGTGAATTTAAGCTGGCTCCTGGTGGTTGCTACTTTCTTTTTAACATGCTTGGAGACCATCTCTTAAATAATTAGAATATCTTTCCAAATCACTATTCTGTAGTTTGGGAAGTTAATCTTCTTCCCCTTTTTGGAAATATATACTACGTTTGTCATCTCATCTTCTGGTGCTCTCCATTCTTTGTGATTTCTCAACTGTCCATAGAGAGCTATTCCATGGCCTGGCTGAAAGATCTGTTGGCTTCCTGGGATTTGCCCATCCCAGCACAGTGATTCATTTATAATGGATTAGTTATTTGCTCTCTTACATCGTTTTGCCCATGTTTAAAGTCTAATTTCTTCTCCCCTTTTTAGTCTGACAATCATTCTCCTTCCTAGAGAAGCTAGGAACAAGATGGGAGTGAGAGAGTTTTGCTTTCTCTTTATTATGTACTGCTATTAACCATAAACCTTCCTTGTTTTGGTGGTGTTATTTGTCTCTTTTGCTTATTTGTTTTTGTGATGGTTTTAGAGAAATGGGGGTGGTGATAGGGCCTTATACATAACTGAATATTAGGGAATAGACAGTTGTCTTTAGTGGAATTGTTTTTTGTGTTTTGTTTTTTTGGGGGGGCAAGCCTCAGCTAATTTGGAGTTTTAGCTCTCCTGACATTATTCTGATAAATTCATTCCACTCTCTTACAGTCCTTCATTACATACCCTCTTTCCATCTTTTTTTACACCCTTTAAAAATCTAACCTGGGAGAGATTGCTGTGAAGCTGTGTATTAGTTACTTAAGTGCCACCCCTCTTTTCTTCCTGCTGAGAGCATCATTTGTGATTGCAATTACAATTGGACATTTGGAAGCTGCTCAATTCTCTTATACCATTTTTCCTTCTGAGTCTCATGCCATTGAATCATACCTCTTTTCTTTGAATTTTTTGAAGTCTACCTCCCCCTCTTCGATTACCCTGACCTCCAGAATGACATAGTAACTCTCTCTAAATGTTCCTATCAGTTTTCATTTCACCAACTATTTTTTTCTTCTTGGTCAGAATTAGGTCCAGAGTTGAAGTACCCCTAATTGCTTCCTCTACCATCTGGGAGATAAAATTGTTACCAAAGTAAGTCAAGAACATGTCGGGTGCCCTACTTCTAACCAAATGAGACTTCTAGCAGATATCTGGATGGTTGACGCCCCCATCACCACACTCTCTTGCTTCTGTATGTGTATTGTGTTGTGACAAGGATGCATCATCTATATCTTCCATCGAGCTGAGCAGTCTGTTCTGTACTCCACAACCATTAGTACTTCTATTGCTCTCTCCTTTTTCCTTCACTCACAAGCTCTTAGCATGTTTCTACCCCAAACTCATGAGTTTCCACACAGATGTATGTTTCTTGGCCAGTAGTGCTACTCTGCCTCTCCTCCTAAGAATACTGTTGGAAATATAAATAAGTAAAGCAAGCAAGCTAGCCCCAACCATTCTTGAGTCCCCAGCCCACCAGCTGCAATCTGATAGTTAACTCCTATGATACTGTATCTACCACTCAGTATTATAATCTCAATTCTCACTTCATTACCCTTGACCCATATTTATATGGCGGCATCTGAAGCCTTAAGTTTTTCCTCTGATGCCTATGCCAGTTATTTCCTCCAGTGAATCACGGGATGGTCTCAGCATCATTATTGGTCTTTCCAAGTCCTGTATGCTGCCCTCCACAGTCATTAGTTTTCCAGCTTTTATTCTGGTCATTTTTCTCCCTACCTCACCACATTCAGTTTAAAACCCCATGGATGGTTCCTACCTGAAATTTGAGAGATTGGCTAACGAACTTACAAGACCCCCTCCTCAAGGCTAAACTTAAGTAGTGACCCCAGACATTCTATTAGATGATAAGGTCAGGCTCCTTCTCCTAGCTGGCGGTTGCAGTTAATGAACAGTCAAAGTAACATTGGATTCTGCTTTCTGTTTATTTTCTCTTTTGTGGTCTGATGGATATAAGTAGGGAAATGACCACAGAGAGGCAGTGGAGAAGAAGGAAAGTGAGGGGTGGGTGCAGACTGGGACCCATGTGGTCTGTTCTGGCCTCCCCGTTTATTTCCCCATTATATTCCCTTCTTTGTCAGAGGGTTGTTCTTTATATGACTGGGGAAGTTTAAGTGTCCAAGAGCTCCCCTTATTCCTTAGTTAATTGCACGTCCTTTCTGGCTTCCTACCTCAGAGGGTTGTTGAAAGGATTATATGAGATGATCTATGTTAAGTGCCTGGTACAGTGCTTTAATATGAACTAAGCAACAAATGGCAGCTTGTTGTCAAAGGCATGAGATTGGACTCTTTCGAGCTACTGTGGCTGCATCAGATTTTGATCTCTTCAGAAACAATACTACCTGTAGGTTTCTCTGGTGTTCTCTGAAGAAGAAAATCAGTGCTGTTCTGCATTGTCGAAGCACTCTTTTTTATAAATGAGTAACTTGATTTAATGAATTTCTCACTCTGAAGAAATCCTTCGACTGAAAAGAATCTATGTTTAGTAAACTGACATATAGCACCACTAACTTTTATTGTTGGAAGGAGGTATTTAATAACAGCTCTTACCATTGCTATTATCGCTGACATTTCCTGAGCACGTACCACATGCTGGCTGCTGTACTGAGCACTTCACATGCATCACCTCGCTTAACCTTCACAACAACACTGGGAACCAGTAGATTCCATGTTGTTCTCCATCAGGGAGGCAGAGTAAAAACTTTCCCAAAGTGACACACTAATAATGGGCAGCGTCCATACACGACCCCCACGCTCCTAACACTACACATCCTTCCTCTCAAGCTAAAATGTAGATGTTCCTTTTGTACCATTATTTTGTGTCAACAGCTACAAACAGGGGTGCATGAGCCAGTTGGCCACTCTGCATGTTTTGGCGTAACTCCTTGTCCTTCTGCATGAACTCCTCTGGTCTATTGCCATGTCCTTGGATTTGTAATTAACAGTGGTTATTATCTGAATGGACAGGTGTGCAACTGCTTATATTCTCTTGGCTGAAGAGGAAGCAACAACCATTGCTGAAGCAGAAAAACTGTTTAAGCAGGCCCTGAAGGCTGGAGATGGCTGCTACCGGCGTTCTCAGCAGCTACAGCATCATGGATCCCAGTATGAAGCCCAACACAGTAAGGTTCCTCCAGGTTGATGTGTTGGGGAGCAGAATTGTAAAATGATTGATCAGGACAAATTTTCAGTCTAGTTCAAAACTGGATTCTCCTAGATGGTAACAAATATTGTCTTTTGCTTTTCTTGATTTTTATTAATTTTTCCTTCCTGTAAAAGTACTTGGTATATAATTAACTTCATTACTATTTGTGTTCACATTTTCTTTCTTGCTCATAGATTCCCAATGCAAGAAACAAATGGCAATTACCTTTAATAGGAACCTTATTCCCCCCAGGATTCTTCTGTATTTCTGTTCATCAGTTGCTTCTCTGTCTCGTGACTTTCAGTCCCAGTTTGGAAACAAGGCTCTAAATAGTGTTAGTATTATCAAAGGTTTATATTATAGGTCTTTTACAGCATGAATTGAAATAGGACAATTAAGAAAATAGCAGTTATTTATAGTTGTGTCAGTATTTAGCCCTTATTTAAGAAACATTAGTATTGGTTTCTAGAAAGACCAGGAGTTCCTAATTATTTGTCTTTTTATGTTAAAAATGATGCTATCTTTTATTTAAGATATCTCTCTAAAATCCCAGACATTCCACTGTAGTATGCTCAATTGAGAGTCAGTGATATTTTGGAAAAACAGTATAGAAATGAAACAAAATCATTTCTGAAATTCCCTGAGCCCCTTTTCTCATCTTTGTTGGTTATTTAAACAGAAATTCCGTGATCCTTGTGGGAAAAAGGGTTTTCATGTTCCAACCAAAATTTAGGTTGTTTGCTTAAGGTGGCTCTCACATCATTTCTCCCTCCTTCAGTTTGGAGAGTAGGAGTGTATCTCCTTCATACTTGAGATTATACAATTAAATTTTAATATAAAACTTGGATTTGGTGTAGGGGCTGACTGCATTAGTCTCTGTGATTAAGGTGCCAGCAAGATCTTTGCATTAGAGCCTGCACATGCATGAATATGTCCATACAACCCATCAATACACAGGCTTTAATTTTTATTCTGCAGTGTGTATATATGTTCATGAGGTCTTTAATCATCAGCTACATCTTGACTTTTTTAAAAGTATAATGCAGTGCACTTTGAAGACATGTAGTAAATATCTATTTTGCAAACTAAATGGAAATTAGTACATAAAACTACATAACCTATGATATAACTTAAGAATTTTTTTCTTTTCTTCTCTAAATTAAATGCTTTCAACCTATTGCCTAAATCTATCCAAAAATATAATCATATCTTTAAAATAATGTGTAGGTACTTGGCAGTTTTTCAGCACACATCTTGATCTCATTGTTTAAAACTCAAAATGTTCAGACTTGGTCTTAACATCTTTTAATAGCTGCATATTATACATATACTTAATCTATAACAGGTGTGTCATATTTTTCTCAAACATGGTGATTTTATTGAGGATTAAGTATATGCATGTTCTCACTGGTCTGGAAATGGATCCAAAAAGACATAATTAAATAAAAGATTAAGATAAGAAGTTGTTAATGTACATTTTAAGGGCCATTTTAGTGACTATTGTTATAACTATTTAGTTTGTCAGTGCTTTCTCTCACACAAGGCTAGCTTTTCATTTTTTTGCATACTCTATTGTCATATCTGGAATGTGTTATATTGCCATCTAAATTCGGCTGCTTTGGGGACCTGGAGATGATTATGATGTCACTAGTGTTAGAGAAGGAGTAATGTGAAACAGGAGTTCAAGATGAGGCTTCTCCAGACTTAATGTCAAGAAAAAAAAAGTTCATCAGGATGCAACCTGAGATTCACCTCTTTGCATCTTTACCCAAAGCATGCACACTTGAAAAATGTGAACTTCTTGCTTGTAAACTGCATGCAATATAGGTATGTTCATTTTCTCAGCACATTGTGACCAAAGATTTTATTTATTATCCAATATTCAACATCCAAACTCAAAAGCATGGATTTAGGTAATCAGTCACATGATTTGACCTTTGGAAGTCTAAGTACTTTTACCTTGCTCTGTGTTCATTCCACCAGTAACAAAGCCATCCGAGCTCCTGGCAGGGAGGAAAAGCCAAAGCAGCAGTCTGTTTTCTCTGAGGTTTTTCTTTCAGGGCAAGGCAAATGAGCCTCTGCATTTTTTCTTCCTGCTTAACTGAAAGCTGTCGTTTTTTAAAGTCTTGGTGTTTTATATCTTCCTCTTCAGGACGAGACACCAATGTCTTGGTCTACATCAAACGAAGGCTAGCGATGTGTGCCAGAAGACTCGGGAGGACCAGGGAAGCAGTGAAGATGATGCGAGACGTGAGTGTGGGTTTGTGTTTTGAGTCGGTGTCGTGCGCCTGGCTTCGAGACGTGGCCACCGAATGGACCTTGCAGACACAGCCAGCCATGGTGTGGCGTGGTGCCCTGGGCTCCAGAGCCAACTTCCCGCTGGCCGCATGAAGGATCTTGGACAAGTTACTCAACTGTGCCCTAGTTTCCTCATCTGTAAGATAAGGATAATAGTCCTCAACAGTTAACTTAAAATTTCTCTAAGAAGTACATGAGATAATAGGTGCCAAGCTTTTAACATAGCAACTGGCACATTAAAAAAATCTCAGTAGAAGTCCTTATTAATGAGCCTTTGGGGCCGTAGCTGGAAACCAGTCATGAGGTCAGCCATTTTATCTAACTGACTTCTTCTGTGTGTAGTTGTAAGGGAGATTTGAATAAATTATGGGTCAAATTATTGCCTTCAAATTTAGTAATATTACCAGCTAATCCTATTATAGTCATTTCAAACATTTTCCTAGATTCTTAAGAATCAGGGTACTATATTAGTTGTAGTCAATATACAATTCAAGAAGAAAATAAATAGGTAACCTTTAAAACAAAAGAGAACCTAGGAAGGTTATCATTATGTAACTTTAAAATAAAACAGTGGTTTTAAGAGAAACCAATTATGGAACTTTTACTTCTACATTGTCGTTGTTATCATTGTTAGTAAGAAATACTTTCCATAAAGAAACTGACACTGGTGTGAATGGTATTTATAAGCCATTTTCTTTATAAAAACAATCTCAGAAAACCTTTGTCAACATTTCATTCTTCCACTGTATTCCTGACTTAGAAGACATAAATAACTGCCCTTTATATTAACAAAAGAATCAAAGGGGCAAGGTGAAAATACCAAGGGACATTTTGCTCAATTCTGAGCTCAGGGGTTTGAGCATAGGACCCTGCAAGCCCAGTGAGCCTTTCTCAGCTTGTCTCTGGAAGGGCAGTTATTCATGTGAGTTTTCAGGAACTCTTTGGCAGAGGGAGCCTGTACTTGAGCCCACCCCCATTATTTCTGTGAGGTACAGCACAATGTGAAGGCCCAGATGAGACCCAAGCAGAGGCCTGCCTATTCCATTAAGCAGCAGTGTAACCCCCAAATCTGAGGAGAGGAACAAGAGGAGGAATATTATGAAGGTGATATATGCTCAGCCAGGATTAAATTCTTTGGGTTGAAGGAAAAATTTGAAGAATGTTGTATAGCATAAGAGCCAATTTTAAGAAAAGGAGATTTCTGCAAAGACATAAACTTGCTCTCACAGCATTTTAGCTTACAGAAATTCCATCCCTTGATATAGCAAAGAAACTGCCAGTTACTTTGGCTCTGAAGAGCTGAGAATTTTATGAAGGATGGACTATTTCTCTATTTTAATCTGGTACAACCATATTCAGCCTTTAACAAGGTGTTTTATTTTTATTACTTCCTCTTAACCTTAATTAGCCTGCAATAGGTATACATGGAAGGTCAGATTTTGGTGATTTCATATAGTATATACTTAAATAAGTTCAGAGAAACAAGGTGTGATTATTTTAATTTCAGTTTTTCTATCAGTCTCATTCTGCTTATCATTTTCAGTATATACAGATAAAATTTCATATGATTAAAATCAGTACATCTATCTACTACATGTCTACTTTGATTTGCTTTTTGTTTAACATTACTTTATATTTAAAATTCTATATATAGATCTGGCCCAAATATAGGGTTTGGGAGAAAGTCTGGGATGCAGTAAAAGAAGCACAGGACAAGGGGGTTAAAAAACCCGACGTGAACCTCAGCTTTGCTCTTTGTTAGCTTTGTGACCCGAGGCAACTTATACCTTTTAAAATGGACTCTTTATGTAGCCTTCCATAAATTACAGATAATGATTATTTCCTGAAAGGGCAATTCATGGGGAGAATTAAATGACATAATGTAGCTGGGGCTGGTGGCACAAGCCTATAGTCCCATTACTTGGGAGGCTGAGACAGGAGGATTGCAGGTTTGAGGCCAGCCTCAGCAACTTAGCAAGACTCTGTTTCAAAATGAAAAATTAAAAACGGGGTGGGGGTATAATTCAGAGGCAGAATTCCCTTGGGTTCAATTCCCAGTATCCCCCCAATTAAAAATAAATGAGATAACATGAAAATTCCTGGCATATATAGGGATACTTATAATTTTTTCCTATTTTTCTTTATTATATAAGCTATGATATAATTTAGACACCGTAGGATAACTCTTATTTCTTTCTCTTTTTTTAATTAAAAATTTTTTTTTCAGTACCGGGGATTGAACGCAGGGGCGTTCTACCTCCGCGCTACATCCCCGGCCCTATTTTTTATACTTTATTTTGAAACTGGGTCTCACGAAGTTGCGGAGGGCCTCACTAAGGAGAGAGAGAGAGAGGGAGAGAGAGAGAGAGAGAGAGAGAGAGAGAGAGAAAGAAAGAACTGAGGCTGGCTGCAAACCCGGATCCTCCGGTCTCCGCCTCCCAAAGTACTGGGATTACCAGTGTGCGCCACCACGCCCGGCTTAATTAAATTTTTAAAAAATCAAATATTTTTTATTTTTATTTGATACAGAATAATTGCACATATTTACAGGGTACAGTATGATATTTCAATACATGTATACAGTGTGTAATGATAAGATCAGGGTATTTGGCATATTTATCACCCCAAAGAGATTTCTTTTCTTGGATGAATCAATCACTTGATGAAATCATCTCTTTGTTGCTTTCTCTATTTACGCACATGTATACACACACACATACATATGGTATGCTTGTTTCCATCAATGTAGATACTTCTTTCATTACATTTCTAAAACAACCTGACGTAGTCTTAAAATACCCATACATGTTGCCTTCTCTCTGGGGTCACGGAGCATCCAGGAGATGAGGGCCCCACTGTGCGACAGTCCTGTGAGGGACACTATCAGACATGGAGATGTGTTCTGAAGAGAAATATTTGAAGCGCTCTTTCCTTCAGACACTCCCTCTATCACCTCTCACACCCACACAGCGGAGTGGAGGGTAAAGACCTCTTTGTTGAAGCTGCGACTGTGCCCGGCCTTGCAGGAGACAGCTGTTGGTCAGACGAGACTCTGACTCCTCTCAGGTCGCAGCTTAGGCTTGAGAGCTCACTTCTTTAACAACATGTACACAAACCATCTTGCTGTAAAACTTCCTCTGATAAAATAGCACAGTGGGTTCCAGGCAGCCTGCTGATAAAGCATGTAGGCAGGAGGATCTAATTTTTCATTAAGATACAACCGTCCTCTCCCCACATACATGGATTTCTATTTTCTCAGAGCAGATTTTAAAGTGGAAATAGAAATGCCAGAATCAGAATGCCTTCCATGTGGAAAGCAGTGTCATTTAAAAAAAATTCTCTGGGAGCCGGGCGTGGTGGTGCATGCCTGTAATCCCAGTACTTGGGAGGCTGAGATAGGAGGATTGCTGGTTCGAGGCTAGCTTCGGCAACTTAGTGAGATCCTGTTTCAAAATTTAAAAAAAAACAGGCTGGGGGGTGAAGCTCGGAGCTAGAATGCCTGAGTTCAGTCCTCAGTACCATACATACATGCACACATGCACACGTCTGTTCTTTGGTGGGATTTCCTCAAAGAGACCGAAAGGAGATTCTGGAAAGGTGGCTGTAGATGATTTCTTACATTTCCATGGCTCAAGACTGTTACTATGGCTCAAATAAAATATCGATACTGTCAGTGAAATATTGATGAGGTAAATGTATATTGATTCCTTAGTGTCAAGATTCACGGCTTCTCATTTTCTAAAGCAACACATTAATTATTTTGGATTCCTAGAAGATTTTTTTTACAAAAAAAAAGCTCTATACACTTTAATTAGCTCTCTTTTGCAATCAAGAATATGGAAGTACCTTACTGCCAAAGGAGTATTTTGGTAGTGGGCAGAGCTAAGCAAGCATGCTGGTTTTGAACTTCACTGTAAATATTTATTATTTAAAATGAAAAGGGTTGCATTTTCTGCTTTCTTGAATTTAAGGGAAAAGCTTTGTGTCCTCTTTCTCTCTCTCAGGGGTGGGGTGGTTTTGCCTCCTTAATATTTGGTATATGGTATAATTTATTTTTTCCTGTTAACATATACTATTTAGCCACCTCAAGTTTTTCCTTTATCTTTCCCTGGCCCAGCCCATTTGAATAGGTTTGGAATGGAGTTCATAAGGTTGATGACTGTGGCCTGGTCCCTTGCCCATACCCTGGTGTGGATGCTGGCATGCATAGGATACTCTGCCTCTCTAAAAGAACCCAAAGCTGCTACTGGCCAGGTCATTTGGTCTAGACCAGGGTTTTGCATCGTTGGCATTACTGCTATTCCAGTCCAAGTAATATTTGTTGTGGGGCAGTCCTGTGCAGTGTAGGCTGTTTCGCAGCATCCCTCCCTTTACCTACTAGATGTCAATAGCAACCCATGCCCCTCTCACTTTCCAGTTCCTTCCAGACATTGCTAAGTGTCCCTGGGTCTGGGGGATCGTTCTCCATTAAGAACCACTGGTCCGGAGAATCCTGAGCTTGGTAGATGTGTTTCCCAGCAGACTTTGGGATCTCATCCATTTGTCTTATAAACTTCCCCTGGTGTGTGCACAAGCCTCCAAAGCACTCCTAGACTTGAGTAGCCTGGTTTAGGGGGGCTGTTTTGCCCAGATGGAATTCCCTGAAGAGCCATCCCAGGGCAAGAAGAGTAAATGAACTTGGAGGTTCTGATGGGGTCCTGGTGGGAGGACTGAGAAGGAGAGGAGGCTGGATGTGGAGTATGCTCCTCGTGCCTCCAGATCATCATTTGCCTCATTCCCTAAAATTCACAGCCCCTTTGAAAGTGAACCATATGCTCTACGGCTTGATCACCTGTTCCCCCTGCTCTTTGTAGTTTTCTTTGGATGATCTCTGAGCCACTCCCTCTCATTCTTTTTTTTTAATTTGGTGCATTGTAATTTTATATCATATTAGAGTACCGAGTGTCAGAAAAATACATGTACTCAACTTTTAGTGCCCTTCCCACCAGATCTCTCCCCTCTCCCTACCCCTCCCTGTGTATGACTTTGAGATTAGAAATAAGGGCAACATCAGATAGATGAGCAGGGGAGTGTCTGAGGGGGATTAGGGAAGGGAGGAGGGGGGACAAAGTCATAAAGAATGTAATAGTTGAAATAATGCTATGAATGTATACAAAACTCCCCCTCATTCTTGTTTCATTCTCTCTGCAACACTATTTCCCTATCCTGGCCTCCCATTTCATACAGATCTTCACTCCCTCCTTTCATTAGCTTGATTTTAGGAAACCATGCTCTCTTAGTTCTCCTAAAGTCTCATTCTCCACATCTTCTTGGCTTCCAAATTTTAAAGTGTCCCCTGGAGCCGGGCGTGGTGGCGCACGCTTGTAATCCCAGTACTTTGGGAGGCAGAGACCGGAGGATCCGGGTTCGCGGCCAGCCTCAGCTCTCTCTCTCTCTCTCTCCCTGTCTCTCTCTCTCTCTCTCTACCTAGTGAGGCCCTCCGCAATTTCGTGAGACCTGGTTTCAAAATAAAGTATAAAAAAAAATAGGGCCGGGGGTGTAGTGCGGAGGTAGAATGCCCCTGGGTTCAATCCTCAGTACCGCAAAATAAATAAATAAATAAATAAATAAATAAATAAATAAATAAATAAATAAATAAATAAATAAAGTGTCCCCTGGCCAGTCCTGGGTGACTATAGTCAGTCTCTGAGTTTTAAATACCATCTGAATACAGACAAAAATCTCTGTAGGACTTACTGTGTTCTGGACATTGTTTCAAGTCCTTTACAAATATAAACTCTTTTAATTCTTCTAACAACTCTTGGAATAGGTGATTGTTCAAGGTCATGTAGCTAGTGAGTATTCCTGAGAGTGGAGTCCACCAGTCGCCTGCATCAGAAGTGCCCAGTGTGCTGGTACTCAACTCATAGTGGTGGTGTAGGGATTAAATGGATAATTCATGGAAAACACTTGGGGCAGGACTTGATGAGAAGTAAGGACACATGGTCACTGTTCTTACCATTATTGTCTAAGCTGCAAAAAGGAAAAATATAAACATTAGGTATAATTTGGTACCACTTTTTTCTTTTTTTATATTCATTTATTGATGCATTGTAATTATACATTTTGATACACATCAGGGTAGCAGCATCATACATGCACACATTGCTCATTTAGCCCTCCCTCAAATCCTACCCTATTCCCTCCCCCCTCCCTCCCTTTCATGGTACCACTTTTTTCAATTAAAAAATAGATGCTAATATAGACCAATGGATCTCCAACATTTTGATCTAAGAATCCCCTTTAAAAATTATTGAGGACCCTAAAACTTTGGTATGTTATGGGTTTGTTTATTGATATTTACTGTTTTAGAAATCAAAACAAATTTTAAAAATATTTATTTATTCATTTTAAATAACAATTACAAGTGTATTACATACTAATACAAATGGTATTTTTATGAAAGTAACTATATTGTTCAAACAAAAATTAGTAAAAGGAGTGACATTGCTTTTATGCTTTTGCAAATCCCTTGAGTGTCTAGCTGAATAGGCTAGCTGGAGTCTCATGTCTGACTCTGCACCTAGTCAGTTGCGTTGTCACCCAACATGTGGCCTGTGGGAGTGCCACTGTGTGTACTCATGAGACAGTGACAGTGAAAAAGGAAAAAACATACATAGTGCTATGGAAATTGTTTTTATCTAAGGACCCCCTGAAAAAGTGTCAGGAATCCCCAAGGATTCCCAAATCATACCTTGAGATCCACTGGTATAAGCATAAGAAAAATCCTTGAAATATCGAGGACATTGTTAGCAGTAAGATTATAGCTCTCTATTTTGTGTATATATGTAATGTTGAACTATTACAGTAAGCATGTATTATAATTATTTTCTTATGCTAATGAGAATAAATTTAAAACATAAAGGCTGAGACCACTTTCAAAAGAGCAAACTAGTGGGTATAAAAGTGGTAGAAAATGAGGGAGAAAGAGAGAAACATGGATATGGTGAACAAAAACTTCACCCACTTAAAAATTTTAGCTTAAAACCAGACCTATGACTAATTTATTACTTGGCATATTTCTTTCCTAGAGCTACTATAATAAACAGCCACAAACTGGGTGGTTTTAAACAATGGAACTTTAGTGTCTCACAGTAAGTTGAGATTAGAAGTCCAAGGTCAAGGGGGGGGCAGGGTATGCCCTCTCTCTCTCTCTCTGAAGGCTCAAGCTGAGAATCCCTCCTTGCCTCTTCAGCTTCTGGTGCTGGCAAATGTTGGCCTTCCTTGACTTGTAGACCACTACTCCACTCTCTGCCTCTGTCTCTCTAGATGTTTTTATCTCTGTATCCAAATTTCATTCTTCTCATATGGACACCAGTCATTGGATTTATGGCCACATCCTAACTTGCTTGTGTCTGCAAAAACCCAATTTCCAAATAAGGTCACATTGATAGGTTCTGAGGTTTAGGTTTATCTATCCTGAGGACACAATTCAACCCACAATAGCAGGCATAGATACTCTGAATATGCTTTCATTCTTTCTAAAACTTCTCTGCTATATCAGGTCAGCCCAAACCATGTTATATGCTTTTTTTTTTAATGGTATTAGGGATTGAACCCAGGGGTGCTCTACCACTGAGCTACTCCCTCGACCATTTTTATTTTTATTTTTATTTTGAAACAGGGTCTCACTAAGTTACTACATGCTGGCCTTGAACCTGTGATCCTCCTGTCTTAGTCTCCCAAGGACTGGGAATACAGGTATGTGACACCATGCCTGGCTCATGTTCATATGCTTTGACCATGTTGAACCTATTCTCGGCCTCACCTGTAAAACTTCTAACTACTATCATTTTGTGTTCTTACTCTTGGCTCTTTATAAAATAGAATGAGAGGGAACTGCAGTTAGTTGCCCCATCCTTGGGCTTGTATCCTCCCTGCACTTCCATCACTTCTCCAGAATTTCCAGCTGAGAGCTCAAAGGGTTTCAGTTTTTATAGTTAATAACTTAGATGGTGAGTATAGCTATGTGCCAGACATTCTATTAAGAAATTTTCATATACGGTCTCATTTAATTCACACATACCATGGGTATCCTGTTAAATCACTCAAATAATTTATGCTCATAAAAACATGTCAAAGAATAAAGAAGTTATAATACCCCTTCCCCTCCTACAATGCCATCTACGGAGGTCATCAACGCTTGCTGTTTCTAGACT
The DNA here is from genome assembly GCA_004027185.1 of Glis glis. Taxonomy (NCBI): domain Eukaryota; kingdom Metazoa; phylum Chordata; class Mammalia; order Rodentia; family Gliridae; genus Glis; species Glis glis. The sequence goes on from PVJS01004466.1 coordinate 22,517, forward strand.
CCTTTCTTAGCCCATACAAACACAGGAGCATGGAAGGATTTTGACAATTCTTAACAAACTTTTGTTCCATGAGAGAAATCTCCTTCACAGGGATGCTCAACTTCTGAGCATCTTCTGTGGGAGCTCCTTTACCCAAAAAAACAAGTTTTGAAATAATTTCCTTTGACCTCTTTTCACATTTATTTTATCTTATTCCCATTTTTAAAATCTCAGATCACTTATTCGTGCAGTCCTTCCACACACACTAGGGCTGGATGAACAGAATGACTTTTTTTAGTCAATTTTTGAAAGGGTAACTGAGGTTCACTAGATTTGGAGCTTCTTGAATACAGATACCACGTTGTGTGTCTCTCCCAGCACACAGAACAATATCATGTTGACAGAGGTGGTCAATAAAATATTTGAGTTGGTAAATCTGTACTATGCCTTGCAAATTTCCAGTTAATGCTTTGCACCTGTGACCTTTAATTCCCAGTTTCTTGTTGATTATGATACTTCTTTGTTATTGGTTTAATTCTGATTTTCTACCTGCTCTAAAAGTGGTAATATTTTTTAAATTAATCTAAGTTAAAATGAGTTCTACTTAGAAAATTATTGTAGATGTTTATTATATATCCCTTTCAGGGTTTTAGAGGTATCCTGGGGTGTGGGTGATTGACCTTTGGGAATTAGCTTAATAGTGTTAATTGTTTGAGGATGCCCTTTAAATGATTTGTGAAGAGGAGCACTTCTAATGAAAGCATACTTTAGAAAATATACACCTCTGGGACTAATTAAAGCCTTTCAAGCATTAAGGACTGCCGATTTAGAAGATTTCTACTAACTTTCATGAGTGAAAAATCTTTACAAAATCAATGATTTGTAAAAGAGACCAAGTATACCTTTCCCAGACTGTTTGCGAAACACGCTTTAAGCAATACTTTGCAATTGAAATCCTTCTTTTATTGTAAAAATCCAGAGATATTTTTAGGAAGAAGAACTCTAAATTAATATTTTGAAGGTTAATTTCTATGCCCTTTTATCTCTTTTCTTTATTTTTAATTTTCTAGTTTTGTTCCTTCTCTCTGCCTTTCCATTCCACAGGTCACACTATTTCCCTTGGGTACAATATTTCTTGTTTCTTTCCTTAAAATTGCCATGAATTGTTATGGATAACTTGTCGATGACTTGATTTAGAATTTTTTAAGGTTGGTTGTTGAAAGAAGTAAAGTGCCATTATATGGGGATGGGAAGTGGGAAGAGTTTCCTTTAATATGTTTCTCGAAAGCAAATATTGTACACATAAAAACTCATCAATCTTCAAAGTTAGACTTTATATGAACCCCTGCCTGGGTGTGTGTCGGGTGGGGGTGGGTACTGGGGATTGAATCCAGAGGCATTTTGTCTCCAAACTACATCCCCAGCCCTGTTTCATTTTTTTTATTTTGAAATAAGGTCTCACTGAGTTGCAGAAGGCCTCGCTAAGTTGCTGAGGCTAGCCTCGAACTTGCAATTCTCCTGTCTGAGTATCCCAAGTATTGGGATTACAGGCATGCACCACCATGGCCAGCCCCTGCCTCCTTTTTTATTATGATTTGCCTGGTATGTTGAGTTAATTATTGGCAATTAGTGTGTCATATGGGAAGGAAAAGTGTTTAATGAAAGCAAATAACAATGAACCATGGTTTTATCTGAATTATACTGTGTATTCACTATACATACTGAAAAATAGGTGTTGAGCAATCCCTGATGTGTATGAGAGTTTTAGCTAGAAACAGTGTTATTTTCTTTGCCATTAGGTAATATCATTTACATGGAAGTCTCTTTTGTGTCACAATAACTATGTGACTGATTGCCTGAGCCGTCACTGTCAGGAGTTTCCAGTGTGGTGAGCAGTATTCGCTGCTTAGTCGAGCCCTCAGTTTGTATCGCTGAACCATGACCGGTTCTAGCCTGATGCCTGAATGTGAGAGACCGATGTAGCTTCTTTCCTCTGTTTGCCTTCTGTTTCTCAACTATATTTACAGTTAGTTCTTCTGCATTTCTGATGTTCTGCATTTTTTCTTCCCAGAATTCTGACCTGATTTCATTCAGTGGCTGTAGTCAGGCCCACTGTGTTTCTGATTCCACATCTTCTCTCTCCTACAGCCCTGAAGTTGGTATTGCTTTACCCACCTTGCCCTAACCATTCACCGTTCATCCATTCTTTCATTGAACAAAAACATGGAATATTCACTTTATATCAATTCCTGTTCTGGATGGTTGGTATAATCAGTGAACAAAATAAGAACCTCTACCCTTACCTAGCTTACATTCTATCAGGGAGGAGACACAAAACACAAGAAACAACTAAGTGTGTATTTTTATGGTGTTTTAGAAACTGAGAAATGCCGTGGAAAACAAGATAAAGTAGAGCAGAATAAGGATTAGGAAAGCCAGTGGGCAGGGAATTGAGAGGCCAGGAAGTCAGTTTTAAGATGATGAGTACGTGGACAAGACTTAATTGTTACAGGGGGCAGTGTGGTGAGGGGAAAGCCAGGAGTTCAATCAGAAGACTCTTGTGTTAATCTTGGTGAGAGACCATGATGGCTCAGGCCAGGGTGGTAGCAGAGGAGGTAGTGGGAAGTCATCAGATTCTAATATATTTTCAAGTCAGGACCAACAGAATTTGTAATCAGTCAAATGTGCAGTGTGGGGTAAAGAAAATCAGTATGATTATAAGGATTTTGCCTTTGAAGGAAAGGAGTTTCTATCAGCAAAGATGTGGAAGCCAGCAGTTTGTTTGTTTTGAGAAAAGGTTAAGAATTCAGTTTTGAATGTGTTACATTTGAGAAAACACCATAAATTTCCACCATAAATAATGACTTCTTGACATTTTCTTGGGCCATAAAAAATTTTGGCTTCATTGAAGCAAGGGAACCATTACACAGAAGGAGAATAATAAGACATCTGAATTTGGTGGAGTCCTTCTAAATATAGGTGGTGAGGAACTCACATTATATTGCCACTTGATTTTACAGTGCCAGCAAATTGAAACCTCGTTGATTTCTGAGAAACCACCTTGCAAAGCAGATAACGTGGTGGCATGTGTGCATGTTGATTACATGCCTGTAAATCTCTGTTTTGCCTCTTTCACTCAACACTGCTTTTCAAGTCTGTCCATGTTTCTTTATGTACCTCCCATGTCTAGTTTGTGGCTCTGGCTGCTGCGTCATATTCCATGTTATGCTCTTACGCTATTCACTTAACCTTTCCTTTAGTGAAGGACTCAGGTTGCTTCCAGCTCTTCTTTATCTCTACAGAGCTGGAGTGAACATCTGTATGTGCTCGTGAGAAGCTTTCTGTGGGGTGTATGCCCAGGAGCAGAATTGCTGGATGTTCTGATTGCTGTTTTCTTGTTTGATTTCAGTGGATAGGGGTTTATGATTGTTTAAATTCTCATCAGCTATACATGATTATGCCCATGTATCTGAGTACTAGGCCCAGTTTTAAACAGCCTCTATGTTTGCTATAAGTGTTTAAAATATATTTTAAACTCATTACATATAGCTTTTTGTGATGTTATTTCATAATTTAAAAATACTCTGTTGTTTTTTCTTCCTTTATACTTTGCATTTTATTTGCTTCCTTTTACTTTTATTTTTCCTTATTGATTTTGGCAGAGGTTTGTCTACTTTATTAATCTTTAAAAGGAATTAGGATTTGGCTTTTTTTTCTTTTTTCGTGTGTGTGTGTGTGTGTGTGTGTGTGTGTGTGTGTTGCTGGGAATTGAGCCTAGGGGCATTCTGCCTCTGAGCTGTACCCCCAGCCCTATTTTATTTTTTTTATTAGGAAATAGGGTCTCTCTACATTGCTGAGGGCCTAAGTTGCTGAGGCTGTCTTCAAACCTGCGATCCTCCTATCTCAGCCTCCCAAGTTCTGGGATTATAGGCATGCACCACCACACCTGGCTCTGGCTTTTTTCTTAATTTTTTGTTTTTAATTCCACTTTTTTCTTCCCATATTTGAATCACTTTGTTTCTCCTCCATTCTGTCCTCAGTGTTTGCTGCCTTTTTACTATTTTCCTAGCACTGTAGCTCCATTTGATTCTAACCATTCTTTATTCCCTTACTTATAATTTCATTTTATCCAACATAGTATGTTTTAGCTCCTTATCTTAATTGAGTTTTTTATATTACTGTTAGAGAACTTATATAATTTTATATGATATGGGGGCAATTTGAGAGGGCTTCCTTTGAGGCCTAGTATGTAGTCAGTTTTTATAAATGTTATGTCTGTGTTTGAAAGGAATATATTCCTCATTAGGTATGTAGGCCTATATGAATTTACTAGTTTGAGCTTATTAACTATGTTGTTCAAATCTTCTACATATTAACTTACTTTGTCCACTTTCTCTATCCATTTCTTTGAAAGACAAGATAGAATAGTTATCTTCAATTGTCTATTAATCTATCTGCCATGCTCAATTACTTGTTTTTTTTTGTATTGAGTTTATATTGTTAGATGCACTATGTTGATAGTCATTCTGCTTTCTCTGATATATTATCATTCAGAGTGTATAATATACTTCCTTTGTTCCTTGTACTTTTCTGCTTTTTTTTAACTAGTGGCAAAATTAGCTACTTTATATTAATTTGACTTCATATTTGCCTGATATACTTTTTCTCAAATTTTATATTCAAGCTTTCTGTAACTTTTTGGTAGATGATTTGTATCTATAAATCTTTGCTGAATATTATCATTATTCAAATCTGAGGTTTTGTACTTTTGGTTGGTACACTTATCCCATTTGTGTTGATTATTTTTAATCTGTTGAAAGTGACAGAATAACTGTTTTTGCCATCTTTCATTTTTTGTATCTATCATACTTTCCCCCTCCCTTTCTTCTTTTCCATTGAAAGATCTTCTTTTGGCCCAACATTTAAAATTTTTGTTTTCTTCTTCTTGTGGCCCACACTTACGAAAATCCATACTCATATTTCTTTCTTGATCAGTTATTAAGCTTACCAATATCTATGAGTTCTTCCCAAATGATACAGTTAACATGTAACCCAAGCCACTTTTTAAAACTGGTCAGAACTTGTCACTTTTCTGCTTAAAAGTCTTCAGTGATTTACCATTGTATTTAGAGTAAAATGCAGACTCTACATGGCCTGCAAGGCTTTACATGACCTATGCCTACCTACTCTTTTTTTTTTTTTTGCAGTACTGGGAATTGAACCCAGGGGCATTCTACCTCCGAGCTACACCCCCAGCCCTATTTTTTAATCTTTATTTTGAAACAGGGTCTCACTAAGTTGCAGAGGGCCTCACTAAGTAGCTGAGGCTGACTGCGAACATGCGATCCTCCTGTCTCAGCCTCCCAAGTCCTGGGATTACAAGCGTGCACCACTATGCCCAGTTCCTTCCTATTCTTCAAAGTCACGCTACTGTTGTTTCACTCATGAGACTGTAACCACAGTGGGCTTCCTTTCCAGTGTGCTGAGAGTTTACTTACCCCTCTGTACAGCCTTCGCCTAGCAGCGCTCTCCACCAAATCCTCACTTGGTTGGTTCCTTCTTGCCATTTAGGCTCAGATAAGACATCGCTTAAAAAGGGCTTTTCAGACCCTCAGCTGAGGGAGCACTGTGCACACACACACCTGTGCTCACACATACTGTATTGTTCTCAATCACATTCCTGTCTTATTTTTAATTGCCCGTTCACTTTTGAAATTGTTTGTATTCCCCAACTCCAGTAGAAAGTAAACTCTACAAGGGCAAGCACTTCTTCCATGGCTCATTGCAGGCACTCAACTCATTTTTATTGAGTGGATGGAGAGATGCCTGCCTGGATGGGGAGAGGAAGCGACAGTTTTCACCCCATATCCCATCAAATGCCAACAAAGTAAGGAGACCTAAGAATTTTTGACCTCACACTGGAAGCTCTTTTCCACTTTGAGCAAATCTTCGGTTTGTTTAGTGATCAAATCCCTGATTATAAAACAGGCAGATTCATTTCCATTAAACTCAGGGGGATGAGACGGTGGCTCAGCCCAACTGCTCTGTAGTCAGTTCAGCTATGCATGGCCACTGCCCCACAGCTCACTCTCGCTTTCTGTCTCTGCCAGCTCCAAACTCCCAGCCTCTCTGGGCTCTTCTCAGGAGAACGGTTCTGGCTTCCTCTGCTGTGGTTTAATCAAGTCCCATTAACAGTTTGTCTTAGAGAAATTTGTTAAAATCCCTTGTTCAGTGACTCTGCCAGTCATTTTCCCCACCCCCTTTGGTGTTTTCACCACAGGTATAGGTTGATCTCCTTGTGTTCCATTTTATTATTTCATGAGATTTTTGTGGGAGGGAGAGGAGTGGACGTGTTTGTTCAGTCTTTCATCTTCATTTGTAAGTCCTTTCCCTGAGTTCATTCACTATTATGATGGGAGATGCAAGGAGCCTTTGTAAGTGGACTGAGTTGATGCCTTCTCTCACATCACTGATTTCACAAAGAGAATTTTCTTTTATGTCTTTCTCTAAAGAGTCAGGGGACATTTTATGCAGCTACTTCAGAGTACAACATGTGTTCCTTTCAGAGAGAGAAAAGTTGTTACTCCTGTCTTACTTTCAATTTTCAACTTTTCCTTTTGCTTTTCTGCAATGGAGAGGCACATCCAAATGCTGTGATTTAATTTAGTGGGTCCTGGTAGAAGCCCGGGTAGATTCTAATCTCAATTTGAGAGATTGAAGAGGTAGGATTAAGAGGAGCTGGCAACCGCCAGGCGTGGTGGTGCACGCTTGTAATCCCAGTACTTGGGAGGCTGAGACCGGAGGATCTGGGTTCGCGGCCAGCCTCAGCTACTTAGTGAGGCCCTGTTTCAAAATAAAGAATAAAAGATAGGGCTGGGGGTGTAGCCCTGAGGTAGAATGCCCCTGGGTTCAATCCCCAGTACCGTAAAAAAAAAAAAAAAAAAAAAGAGGAGCTGGCAACTTATTGGGTCGGTTCTTTGGTTTTTGTTTTTTCTTTCAGGGTGTTCAGTGTTATGTGAGGGAGAGAGCAAGAAGACATGGATGACTTCTGAATTTCTTGCTTGGGAACTAGGGAGGCGGTGGTACCATCATGGGGATTGAGACTGAGTAGCTGGTTTGGGGGACAGGTGGGCAGAAGGAATGATTTCAGTTTTAGACCTGCCACTCTTGGAGTTCTTGCAGATCATCCAAATGAAAATATCTGGAAGGCAGTGGGACATACAGGTCTGGAGAGAGATCTGGACTGGAGGTAGTTTGGGAATGGGCGTCATGGAAGGTCATTACAATCATGAATGTGGATGAGATTACGGGAGGAAGAGTGGATAGAGTAAAAAACAAAGAGAGAAGGGCAGTGCAGAATATATCAGTCAAAGGAGACTTGAAAAGAAATAACCAGAGAGAAAGAAAGTCTAGAAAAATGTGGTGTCATGAAAACCGTAACAAGAGAGCATTTCTGGAAGGAGGAAATGCTCAACAGTATCAAATGCTACAGAGAGGAAAATGTGTGTGTCATCTGACCAATTCTTAGACCAGTACTTGTCACACAACTATATAGTAATGTCTGTTATGGAGAAGAACACTTACATTTTACTTCAAAGAGGTGGTTGGCAATTTGATAAAAGAATGATCAGTAGGGTCTAAAGGGTGGAAAAGAGATTGTTTTGCATTTCTTCTGCATGTAAGGTAGCGTATTTACTGGAGTAGTAGACAACTCTTTCAGTGAGCTCATATGGAAAAGGAAAAGAGAAAGGGATGTTAGCTAGAAGGGAACATGTCAGCAGTGGAAGGCCTGAGCATGTTCAAATGTTGATGGGAAAAGATCTAGAAGAAAGGGGAAAGTTGAGCATGTATCCAGTAGGGGGATCACTGATAGAATGAAGTCCTAACGAGCGAGTAGTGATGAATTCCAGAGCACAGGAGGGAAGGATTAACTGAAGGAACACTGTGGACCGAATGCTTGTTTTCTCCTAAAATTTATTTGTGGAGCTCCAATCCCCAATGTTGTATTTGTAGATGGGGGCCTTTGGGAGATAATTAAATTAAAAGGGCGGGGCTGTAACTAATGGGATTTGTGCCCTTATAAGAAGAGATGAGAGGAGAGAGAGAGGGCAGAAGGGGGGGAGAGAGAATATGAATATGAAAATGAATCTTTCTGCCACATAGAGATACATCAAGAGGACAGCTGTCTGCAAATGAGGAAGCAGGCCCTCACCAGATACCAAATCTGCCAGCACTTGAATCCTGGACATTCCAGCCTCCAGAATTACGAGAGTTAAATTTCTTTTGTTTAAGCCATCTAGTCTGTGGTATTCTGTTATAGTGTCCTGAACAGACTAAGAAAAAGAGAGGTTGTGTGTGTGGCTGATAGAGATAGAAAGATGGTGTGCATTTGGCGGCTGTAGTGAGGGGATGGGGGTAGAGGTGAAGAGACCGAAGGGTGTCCTGCCTGCTGACTTTTGTTTGCTTTATTAAACAGAAGATTAGGTCATCTGCTGGGAGTTATTTGGGAGGAGGTGGGTTAAGAGTATGAAGGGAATAGTGAAATGGGGGAAGAAGTCTCCAGGGAAATGCTGGGGGTTTACTGGGCAGCTTTGGCCCAGTAAAGGTTGGAGATCATTATATTTTATTGTTCCTTCAAGCCTCAGAGATGTGTTCTTTGGCTTGAATGTTGGAGAGTTGATAGACATCTGGGTTGATCCACCATCATGGTGTTACTACATAAGAGAAATGGATAAATGAGGAAGTCAAAAACTTGAGGGATTGGCAAGAAAAGGGTCAGGTGATGAGCTGTGGGCTGTAGGTTGGAGAGAGGTAGAAGAAGAGGGAGGATAAAAAGGGATGATGGATTCATTCTTTTCTAAAACACAAGTGTCCATTGAGTGCCTCTGAAGTGCCAAACCCAGTTCAAGGCACCAGGTACATAGCAGGAGAAAATATAGCAACATGGGACATGGATAGTAAAGGCAATTATAGACTGCAGTAAGTGCCATGGAGGAACCAAATGGGCTCTTGTCATAGGGGTGACTGGGGAGGGCCTTGGTTAGATAAGTATGACTGTTGTCATAGGGGTGACTGGGGAAGGCCTCGGTTAGATAAGTGTGACCTGAGGAGGTCACATTGTTGCTGATGGCTGAAGGGTGAGAGAGAGAGCCAGCCATGTGAAGATCTGGGGAAGATGCTATGGACAGAGGAGGGGCCAATGCAGAAATCCTGAGGTTAGAAAGAGCTGAATAAGAAAAGGAGGCCAAAGGGAGTGAAGGGAAGGGATGAGTTACATTTGAATGGGGGGCAACAGCCATGTCATCCAGGACTTTGCAGAACAAGGGAAGGAGTTTAAATTTCATTGTAAGTACAAAGGGAAGCCTTTCATGTGTATACAACAGAAGAGGCATGTGATAATGTTGATGTTTTTGTAAGATTACTGAGTACACTGTGGAGAATGGAAGCAAGGAGTCCTGTTAAGCAGTTATAATTGCAGTCCAGGCAAGAGCTATGAGTTTGGATTTGAGGGTGGCCATGGAGAAGTGAATGGATTTGAGATGTGTTTAGACATAGAATCAACAAGATTTGACAATAGGCAAATCCTACTGGCTCTGCCTTTAAAATATATTTAGAATCCTGTCTCTTCTTTTTTAAATATACATTTATTGGTGCATTGTAACTATACACCATATTGAGGTTTAGTGCAATAGAAATGCATGTACAGAGCGCCCAGTGCATTTCCCTCCAGATCCCACCCTACTCCCTCCTCCTCCCCATTCATAATATTGAAATTGGTATTGATAGCTTCACCAATGTACATAGGGTTGTTTGAATTGCTTCCTTCATCAAGTCTTCTCCCTCCCCACCCCACCGCCCTCCCCAGTCCCCTTCACAGCCCTCCCTTTGGTCTAAGCCATCATCATCCCTCTATTTAGGATTCTAATAATAGCTCTCTAACTGGCCTGTCTGCTTCCAGTCCTGTCCCTTTGCATCGACACTCCTCGTAGTTGCTAGAATGGAGTCATTTGAGACATGTGTTAGATAATGTTGTTCCTTGGCTTAAAACCTTCCAGTCACCTCTCGACTCACTCAGAGTTAAGCTCTAAAGGTGGTCTGTAGGCCCTACACAAGCCCCCATTGTGCGTTCACTGTGTTCCAGCCATGCTGGCCTTCTTGCTATCTGATAAAAGTGCCAGCTACAACCCAGCTCCCAACTCTGCACTTGCTGGGTCCTCACCCAGACATCCTCACCTCCTTTGGTCTTTGCTGGAATGTCACCTCCACAATCTTGCCTTCCCTGATTGGTCTATTTAAAATTGCATCTGTCTACACTACCCCACCATCCCCCAATGCCCTTCCCCGCCTTATTTATTCTCCTCAAAAAGTATCACCATCGGCAGTCCATATGCTTTTTTTTTCTTGAACTCAGTGACATTCTACCTTCAAACTATACCTCCCAGCCCCTTTTTATTTTGAAACAGGGTCTCACTAAGTTGCTGAGACTGTCCTCAAACCTACGATCCTCCTGTCTCAGCTTCCCATGCACTGGGATTATAGGCATGTGCCACTAGGCCTGGCTGACAGTCCATATTTGTTGTTGTTGTTGTTGTTTATTTTGTTTCCTTTCACTAGAATTCTACATTCAGGAGGGCAAGAATTTTTTATCTGTTCATTACCATATCCCAGGAGAACAGTATCTGGCATACAGTAGTTGGTCAATAACTATTTGAATAATGAATTGCTAAATAGATTGGATGTAGAAAAAAAGAAGTAGTATAATCAAGGAAAACCTAGACATACACTGTATGTTGCACCCTGTTCAACTTTGTGGTGGTCATACTTAGTGCAAGAAGGACGACTAGGGAAGGAATGGGTTTTAATGGTAAAGTAAGAGCTGCACATGAGTCATGTTGTGTGAGATACCTGTTGTACCTCTAGGTGGAGAATTCAGGGTGGCAATTGGGTGTGGATGTAGAACTCAAGGGTAAGGAGTTTGGGAGTTATCAACATATTATCAATGTATGATATGTGTGTATGTGTGTGATCATGTATGTGTGATCTTGTATGTGTGTGATCAACGTATAATATGTGTGTATGTGTGTGATCATGTATGTAGAGAGATAGATAAGAGAGAAAGTTAAGAAGTGAGTTCCAGTTGTCTGGAGCATTAACACACTAGGTAGAGGAGAAGCATCCCGTGGCGTCTGAGAAGGCACAGGTGGAAAGCTAAGTGTAAAGCCAGGAGAGTGTTATATCACCAGAGCTAAAAGAAGAAAGAATTTTAAAAAGAGTGGGAGTGACTGGAGAAAGATAGGGAAAAGAAGGGGAAAAAAAGGGGGGGGGGCAAGGAATTGGTTGTCTCAGTGAAATTAAAGGGGAAGTTTAGTGTGGGAGTAATGGTATAAGATAGCTAGAGAGTAGTACATGTTGTCAGAGCATTGCAAGTTTGAATCTTAGATGGATAGTGTCGTGGGTTGCTTAATTATAGTGGAGAGAGGATCTTTTTTAAAGAAGAACCTCTCTGGTCATTAGATAGGACATTCACGAGGGCTAAAATCATCTGCATTGAGAGTAGGTCTTGAGCTGGGTATCAAGACAATATTCAGTGTGTAAGGGTTTGTTGCCTGGTTAAAAACATGGTCAAAGTATCATAGCAGGTGCTGGAACATTACAACATGAGCTCCCAGGAAGCAGGGACTGCTGCCCAATGACTGAGCAGTAGTGGTATGGCTGCGCTTGGGGAACTAGGAAAAGCCAGCCTATGATGCTGCCTAGCAGATACAAGTTTTGTGTGAGAAATCAACAGCTGTAAAAGAAAAGAGATGAACTCAGACTGGCATTCTGTAAGTAGTGTATGAATGGGTTGGGATTGTGTAATCATGGACACTGGTTCTAGGAGGGTTCAGTGGAAAGACTTGGGGAAGAAAGGGTGCCCAGGAAGACAAAGGGACAGAGCAGGGAGAACGTCACAGGTTGGAGGACCGATCTTCTGCTTGTTGCCTGAAAAGAACCTTCCATTAGAGCTCACTTTCGTATGATCCTGTTGTGACATGCCTGCCAGAGTATTTGTTAACTCTACCCCAGATAACCAAATGAGTTAATCTCCTGAATCGCGTTATTTACCATTACCCCTGTGAATGTGGATGGGTGTCTGCCAAGCACAGTGATTGTGGTTTTGGCATGAAAAGTCCTTTCTGACAGTAATTGTTGGCCAGTGTGTTTCGCTGCTTGTTGAGGCCACTCCTGGAACAGGAGAACAATGTCATGTCATCAAGAGGGAAGGATGCTCATGGTCCTCTTGTCCATGGGCCTGCTTCCAAGCCATTCAAATGTGCATCAAATTGTCCAGGTTTGTTCCTGATCTCAGGGCTGGGCAGAACCGTATTTTAAGCAGTTTAGGATGAGACAGAAATAGTTCAACTCAAAAGTCTTGCCCATCAGTTTTGAAGAGGGTATCAACCCTTCTCTTCCCCAATATGAAGGCCGTTTCTTTCCTCTTCTCCAACAATCTCACCCTTGGGGTTCCTTAAAGTTCAGTTTACCATAGAGTTTGGAGTGGGGAAATTTCCTCTTTCACAGCATAGATTAAACAATGGTGTTATCAGACCACTGATTTTGGATAGGAAAATTCTTAGATGTCTTAAGTAAGCTAAAAAATTGTCACTGAGTAGCACCGTGGTTGAAGAAGAGAATCTGCAGGTGTCTAAGTTTTGCCTGGGCTTGTGCTTGTTTTATCTTTAGCTAAGGAACAAATGGAAGAGGAAGTTCCGTGCTGAAGATATTTTTTCTAGGAGCTGTATAAACACAAAGTTTGTCTTGTTCACTACAATTTTAAAAGAAAGTTCCCTCTCTGGAATGAATGGAACATAATTTTGACAGGAAAAGTAGATAATTATTGAGATAACCTTCCAGCCCTTTGAGATTTGGGGAGATAGGAAACTGTCATTGGAAGATCATCATCAGGCCTGCAGCTATTACTGCTCTCTTTAGTTCTCAAGGAGGGGTGCATTTACATAATAGGTCAGCCAGTGAAGAACTAGTTAGCTTGGTGATTCAACTAACTGTTCGTGCACACCACGCATTGACTGTGTTACTTTTCAATAGATGCAGCTTAATATTTGCCTTTGAATTAGTTCCGAAAAGGACATTTTTCCTATTAGTGTACGTTTAAGCCTCTCAAGGCTGCTTTTTATCGTGATCTGTGTAAATGGAACTCTCATGGGCCTCTGAGGACTCTAATATAAACAATTCATTCTTCGCTTTCATGGCCATAGTGTCGGTAAGAATCACTGACAAAATAATAACCATGCAATGTGGAGTGTCTTTTCTATTTTCTATTTATGCCTTTATTTGAAACTGTAATTAAATAATGTCAAACTTGCAACTATAACAAAATAGTATCTGCTGTTTGAATATAATACAGGCCAAATTCTATAAACTTTAATTAGGCTAAGTTTGCATTGACCTCAGTAGGAATCTGGCTAAGGCTCTCTTTTAATTACCTCTGCCTTAAAATATGTAAGAATTTTCCCATTGCTTTTCTCTCTCAAGGAACAATACATGGATAGCTAAACTAATAAAATGTTTAAATAGATACAAATCAGACTTGAAAGGCTTAAACTGTTGTTTTCATCCTGTAAGTCAACTGAGAAAAAGCATACAAACTGTACTTCTAAATTATGTCCATAGAGTATTTCAAATCCAGTGAATTAGCTCTCCTTTTTTTCCCCATTTGAGCTCATAAATGTTAACCTCACAAGTGCCCCAAATTCTTTCATTGAAATAAACTTGAACTGACAATAGCCAGATGATGTAAAATTGAAACTGAAATTCTATCCTTGGCCCATCCCATGTTCTTCCCCATAGGTATTAGAGGAATTATAGGAGAGTTAGTGTTTTCATTCTACGTAAACTGTAATATTTGGGCAAAACAGGGCATATAAATTTCTTGCTGCCATGAGAAAGCAATTACCAGTGTGGAGAAGATAGCGAGCAATAAATAAACAGAACTATGCTAGATAGTGAGTGAGTTTAAAGATTTATTTAGAATGACTTAGCTTATAGAAAACAGGCCTCTGTACTTATCATATGCTCTCATTCATGCTTGATATGATGGGAACTGTGGTCTTTTCTTAAGAGGAAGGCTAATTGTGTCACCAAGTCATTTTTTGTACATTATTTTTAAATAAATAAATCCAGATATGCTACATGGTATTGTGCAACTAAAAAAGGAAACTAGTTACACATAACAAAACAAATAGTACTTGACTTGCATACTGTGCCTCGTCTCCCATGATGAACTCTCTCCTATCTATCTAGATATCTATCTTCCCTTTTTTTTGGAAAATGAACTATGTGGGTCATATCATTGATGTGGTTCTAGAGAAGAAGCAAAATCAAACTTTTATGACAAAAATTTTCTTACTAGATAGTTTTTCTTGGCCTACCCCCAACCTTGACTCTTACCTTATAGTTAGTTTAACTCTGAACCAGCCTTCGGGATGAAATAATAATCTTTCCTCATACCACATCTGTACTAAACCTGCTCTCTGGAACTCAGTTGGGGAATGAAGTGAGACTGTCAGCTATGGGTTCATGTGAGATTAGCAATTTGTCATTATAGAATTTATATACAGTGTATCAGAATCTGTTGAACCAAATTATTTGGAGAGAAAATTCTCTAATTGTTGTTTAATCAGTGACACTGTTATTTAGACACTAGTAACACTTTAAGGAGCTAGAGTCAAACCCCAAATGGGAAGAAACAAATTTGCCTCAAATGGTAATTAGGCAATTCTCAGTACCTGGGAAGCTGAGACAGGAGGATCACAGGTTTGAGGACAGCCTCAGCAACTTAGCAAGACCCTGTTTCCAAATAAAAAATAAAATAGAGCTGAGGGTGTAGATTGGAAGTAGAATACCCCTGGTTTCAATCCCCAGTACCGCAAAAAAAAAAAAAAAGTCAATTAGGAAACAAAACAAATCAAGGTGTAATGAAAATCCACCTCTTCATGACCTGAGGAATCACACAGGAAAGGTGTATCTTATAAACTTCCTATTTTTGAGGAAGACATTTTAAAAATACAAAACCATAAACAATAATATAGAGAATAGCCACACTATCCAGGATTAAAAATAAATAGTAATACATGTATTAAATTAATAATAATTAAAGTTTTGAAATTTTTACTAATCCTATTTTCAATTAACAAAAGTAAAGCAATATAGATAAGCTACAGCCTCCATATGACCACTGTTCACACCATCACCTCCTTCCTCCAAGGTGCTAGCAAGTGTGATTTTTTCAGTTTTCATACATCTTTAAAATGTATACCCATAAACTATGTGTACTTTTGTGTGCTTTTTTTTTTTTTTTTTTGCGGTACCGGGGATTGAACCCAGCGGCATTCTACCTCCGTGCTACACCCTTTGCCCTATTTTTTTATACTTTATTTTGAAACCGGGTCTCACGAAGTTGCGGAGAGCCTCACTAGGGGGGGAGAGAGAGAGAGAGAGAGCTGAGGATGGCCGCGAACCCGGATCCTCCGGTCTCTGCCTCCCAAAGTTCTGGGATTACAAGCGTGCACCACCACGCCCGGCATTTGTGTGCATTTTTAAATTCGATTAAATGGTATCATACTTTAGTGTATGATACTTCTCTACAATGTACTTCTTCACTCAGAACTGCTTGAGTGTTGCCCACATTAAGATTTGTTATGTTCCAGCCCTCATCTCGTCTGTTCGGTCCACTGTTTATGTAGGGTTTCCTCATCCTGCAGCGCATCTCAGTGCGCGCCTCCTCGGAGACATGAGTGAAGGCCCCCAGGGACGCGGGCTGGAGGGAGAGGCTTGGGTGGTAGGGGAGGCCTCTTTCCATTGTACAGTTGGCCAAACCAGCTGTGGCTAAGAGATGTTACGTTTTTAAAGTATAATATCACTATGAAACTCTTTTTATTTTTTATTTTTTGCGGTTCCGGGGATTGAACGCAGGGACGTTCTACCTCCGCGCTACGCCCCCGGCCCTATTTTTATACTTTATTTTGAGACCGGGTCTCACGAAGTTGCGGAGGGCCTCACTAAGTACAGAGAGAGAGAGAGACAGGGAGAGAGAGAGAGAGAGAGAGAGAGAGCGAGCACGCGCGCGTGCACGAGCTGAGGCTGGACGTGCACCTGGATCCTCCGGTCTCCGCCTCCCAAAGAACTGGGATTACAAGCATGCGCCACCACACCTGGCTGAAACTCTTTTTTGTGAAAAACTTTTGGTTTTTAAATCTTATTCCTATTGACCAGAGGTTAGCAAACTAAGGTCTATGGGCCAAATCCAGCCTGTTGCCTTGTTATGTAAATAAAGTTTTATGGGACCCTATCCTTGCTCGTTCATTTACATATCATCTGTGGCTGCTTCCCAGCTACAGTCACTGTTGAGCAGCTGCAGCAGATACTATATGACTCGAAAAGCCTGAAATAGTTATTCTCTGGTCCTTACAGAAACGTTTGCTGATCTCTGTAAAAATACTATTACCTGTTATCACTCTATTTAATTTTGTTTTTGCTTTATAAATTACCTAATATTCAGCCACATAAACAAGATGATTCCAGAAGGTGATAGAAGCAGTAAAAAATGGCAATATGAGCAGGTTGAGTAGTAGAGGAGATGCCACGTGAGCTGAGACCCAGGAGGTAAGGAAACCAAAGCTCAGGGAGGACACATGACTTGGAAAAGTCACACAGGTAGTCAGGGCAGACGTTGAATTTCAACTTCAGAATAATCACAAATAGAAGGATCTTTCCTCTCTCATACAGCTAGCTTCTTAAACTCATGTAAACACAATACAAAGCAGACACGTAGGACTGTAGCAGACGCAGAAGCAACGTGGTCTCGTTCTGGACTTGGCAGTCCAGAGACGGGGGTTCAGCTGTGTTGAAATTTGGACTCAGTGCTGATGACTGGGTTTGAATCATGTCCCGGCACTAACCTTGGCTGAGTCACTTGAATTTGCAGCCTCCGTTGTGCTTCGGTGGGGCGGGGGTGGGAAGAGCTCGTCTGTAAAGTGAGGAGGGTGTTTAGATGATCTCCACGGGCTCTTCTGGCTCTCACTTTCTATGATGCTGTGACTTTAGGAGGTGGCATTTGATCTGGGCTATGCAGGGTGGGGTGATTTTGACAGGCTGCCTTGTAAATGAGAGGAAAAGGTATTCCAGGTGGTGAAAACAGTTTGAGTAAAAACACAGTGGCTAGTAACTGGAGAAAGAATGCTAGGAATGGTGTGTAATAGTCTGATCTGGCGAGGGTAGAGTTTAATCCTGTGGAAGATGGAGAGGCAAGAGGGGTCTGGCACTGAGCTGAGAGAGGACCTTAAAGTTATGCTTAGGAGCTGGGAATTTTTTTCCCTGGAGTTGCAGAAGTTGAAAGGTCCTTGGGAGTATCCTTGCCCTGTAACTGGCCTCTCTCTACATAAACAGTCGCAGTGACAGAGACTTCTCTAGACCATTTTTAGGCAGCTCTAAGTGTAAGAAAATTCTTCTGTACATTGTGTCAAAGCTTATTGGCTGCAGCTATACCTTGTCCAAGGAGAAGATAATGGAACATCTAAGTGGTAGAAGAACATGCTCAGGGAGACGAAACCCAGGAGCCTGAAGTAGACCTGTGGCCGCACACATATGATAGGTCCCCAAAGGAATAGAATTTTAAAAAGCATTCCAGTTGTGACATGTGTTGAGCCCCCATGGAGGGTTACTCACTGACCCAAAATATAGTGGTAAGACAGAGTTCCTGCTCATGGGGAAGGTGGTGGATCAGTAGACTGTTGTGACAAGGACTCTGGTAGTTCAGGTCAAGAATACTTAGCTTGCAGATGGAGGGTAAAAGGTCAGGAGCCAGGGGGAAGGTAAGGTTTCCTAAACATTGAGGAGCTGGTCAGATTGACCAAGGAGGCAGATATGAGAGGCTCCAGGGATGGGAGTTGGGAAATAGATGATGGTGACATATTTAAGGAACTGAAAGATGGTCTGTGGCTGGAGCTTGGTATGTGGAGATGGGTAGAAAGAAGGTTGGCCAGTAGACAGGGACTGGTCATGAGGGGATGCTTGCTGTGCTGAGGATTTTGGATTCTATACTGAATTTGATTAGAATCCAGTATTCTTAAAAAATGTCTCTCCCCGACCAGCATATCAAATGTATGCAAATGCCTTTTAAAAATATTAGAACATATAGAAAATATGGATAAAGAAATAAAAATCACCTTTAATCTCACCAACCAGAAACAACCACTGTTAAAAAACATTTTAGTATATTTCTAACAAAGTATGTTTCTATGCAAATGTACATAAGAAAAGCATGATCTTATTGGAAAATATAGTGTCTCTTGCTTTTTCTAATGTAACATTATATATAGGCTAGTATTTCGTGGGCCATGCCATTAAAGTTCTGTGAGAACTTAACTTCTAATGACTACATGTAATAGCCCAAAAGACGCCTATATCTTATTACTTCAGTGTTTCATAATGGGTTAAATTTTAAGTTGCTTGTATTTTTTTTAACTATCACAAATAGTGTTGGGATTAAAAGCTTGTTTATAAATTTGTATTCACACCTATTTCCATGGGATGGGTCTCGCCACGTCAGTGGTCTCGGAGGATAGATCTAGCTGTGCAGGGGCATGATAGAGTTCTATTTAAACGCCTTTTATGACAGCATTGTGGAGGGTGGATTGGAAAGTGGTAAACCCAAGGCAGGCAGACTAAGGTGGCTATTCGAGGAGTTTAGGCACAGTATGAGGGCAAAAGCTGTTATTGGCAGTGAGACCAGAGAAAAGAGGAGATGATACTGATTCTTACAGTGCTTGTTATGTACAGCTTCCTGCAAACTTGATGAAAGCTGTCAACACTTTTTACATATTAATTCAGGGGCTTCTGGGACGTCTAAAGTGGCTGTAGTGGACTGGGTAAAGAGGGAGACGGAGGGTTAATGGTACTCTTTTCCAAGATAGGAAATACCAAGGAGGAAGAACAAGTTTGAAGGGTTGGTCTGGGAATGTGGAAGTTACCAGCCCAATATTTAGTGTGTTGCCTTTAAGGACACAGAGCTAAAAATATCAGGAAGGTAGTTTATAAATTGATCCCATAGCTTAGGAGAGTGGTCAGAGCAGGATGTTAGCATGTGAGAGCCATCCCATGAAGATGATGGTGGTACTGAGCCCCTGGACACAAAAAGTAGTTCAGGTATTTATGATAAGAGGATGTGGAGCCGGGCGTGGTGGCACACGCTCGTAATCCCAGTACTTTGGGAGGTGGAGACCGGAGGATCCGGGGTTCGCGGCCAGCCTCAGCTCTCTTGCTCTCTCTCCCTGTCTCTCTCTCTCTCTCTCCTTAGTGAGGCCCTCTGCAACTTCGTGAGACCCGGTTTCAAAGTAAAGTATAAAAAATAGGGCCGGGGGCGTAGCGCAGAGGTAGAACACCCCTGCGTTCAATCCCCGGTACCGCAAAAAAAAAAAAAAAAAAAAAAGAGGATGTGGAACACAACCTGGGAGATGACTTACTCCTATGTAGCAAACAAGAGGGGAATTAGAGAAGGCGCCATAAGTCCTAGATAAGAAAACCTAGAAGAAAATGGTGGTGAGGAAGCCAAGGGTGGCAAGAGCTCCAAGGAAGAACCCATCAAATTGTCCAGTGATGCTGGGATCAAGCAAGAAAAGGCCTGGAGGTACCCGTGGGAGGACCTCAAGTCACCTCTAATTGTGGGCCCGCAAGCTGAGGATTGTGGGGAGGGCAGCCGTACTGGCGTGGAGTGGTGAGGAGCAGAGCTGAGGGAGGAAAGGGCTGTGGGCTTTTTTCTAAGATGGATTTTGTGAGAGGTTGGAGAGGTTGATGGAGGCCGTGGAAGGTTCACTTTTTCTTCTTGATTCTATTGAATAAGGAAAGCTAAATTCGTAATTGTCATATGATTTAGTTACCTCTCCAACATTTGCTGCTCTTCATGTTTAAAATCCTTTCACTGGTAATTAGTCTTTTGGATGCAGTATACTCTGCCCAAGCTTCGAGCAAAAGCCCCTCTGCTCCAGCTCCACATCCTTGAGTTCTGCTTAAACCAGCGAGACCAACGTGTTGTGCGCGTTGGTCCCATTGGATTTTAATAAGACTCGGTTTTTAAGCTTCATCAACTAATATTTGGAAATGGAGTTTTAAGATTACAGAATAGAACATGTGTCCTTGAAGTCTGATCATTCACCTGAAGAGCTGGTCTAAAACGATAAATGTTTAAATGTTGCAGTTTACAGAATGTCTTTATTGTGTTGCCAATTGCTGAATGACAGAGAGCTTTTTATTCTAACAAGCTTTAATTAGAAAAAAAAAAGAAGGGTGATGTCAACCAGAATCAAAGTGAAGTAGAACAAGAAATACTTTTATTGGTTACAGAACATCAACAACGTGTGGTGTCGTCTTATTCACTTCCTTTACTAACAATGAAAATACTGCAGGCCTCTCGAGGGGCTTCAGACTGTCGGTCTTCCTGAACACATAATCATTTGGATAGGTGTTTTTCATTGGTAATATGATGCTCTTTGGGGTTGCAGAAAATTATTTATTTTTAAAGAGATGCTAAAATGATTCTTGGCTTTAAAAAACAAAACAATATGGTAACTGTTCCTAATAAAGGAAAAAGTGGTCCATGCAATGTATCCACAGATTTCTTGCCTGGCAGTGGATTAGCCCATTTTTGAGTATTACTTCTCTCAGCATAATTGCTTTAAAGATGTTAACATAAAAAAGAGTTATCACTTTTTTAGAAGTTGTGTAATAGAAAACAGGTATCCATGTAGGTGATTAAGTGGAACAACATAAATACATGACTTTGCTTTATGAAGAACTTGGTTATCTTTCTTTGAAGATGAGATTTTACTTTTCTCTAAGATAAGATTTTACTCCAAAATTCTTGGTGCTTTTTCTTTCTCTTTGTTTTCCAGGGAAGTTCAGTATTATTTATTTTAGCTCCCTTTGGGCCTCTCTCCCTCGCCATACAGTCTAGAAGCTTTGGTCCATTCCTTTACTCATTCTTTCACCGTCACAGTCAACTCTCTTGCCTCTTGACTTTTCATTGAACCTTGTTCAGTGTGCCCAGGCCTAACCTAGTCATTTGACATCATGCTGCCCCGGTACTGCAAAAAAAAAAAAAAAAAAAAAAAGATGATCTTGATTCCTGCTTTATTGAGCCCACCATTCAGAAACTCATGAGCTTTACAACAAATGCATCTTTACAACAAATGCATTCCTACCTACAAATTTTCTCTCAACCATACCACCTTCTAGCTACTTCTCTACTTTTCCTCAACTTTGTCACCAGGTCTCTCAAAAGTAGTGCCCAGTTGCTTACCCTTCTGTTCTCTGCCTGCCTCCTAACCTCTCTTGTCAAGCTGACCAGTGACCTAACTGTTAAAGCCTGGGAGATATTTTTCAACCTTCACCTTGTTAATATTGGGCATCTTCTTCAGTTTTTATGTAAACCTCTCTCTTTTAGATTTTCTCCCACTGTAGACACGGTCTCACAAACAAATTTGCCAATTTTCTGGTCTGGTGATATAGCTTAGAGATAGAGCATTTGCCTAGCATGCACAAGGTCCTGGGTTCACACACACACACACACACACACACACACACACACATACACACATGAAACCAAATCTGCCATTTTTCTAAAATGTCAGAGGGAAAAAAAGAAGTATTTAATGCTTTAAAAATAATAGTCATAGCCGGGCGTGGTGGCACACGCTTGTAATCCCAGTACTTTGGGAGGCGGAGACTGGAGGATCCAGGTTCGTGGCCAGCCTCAGCTCTCTCTCTCTCTCTGTCTCTCTCTCTCTCTGTCTCTGTCTCTGTCTCTCTCTCTCTCTCTCTCTCTTTCTGTCTGTCTCTCTCTCTCTCTACCTAGTGAGGCCCTGCGCAACTTTGTGGGACCTGGTTTCAAAATAAAGTATAAAAAATAGGGCTGGGGGTATAGCGCAGAGGTAGAACGCCCCTGGGTTCAATCCCGGGTACCACAAAAAAAAATTAAAACAAAAATAATAGTCATTGTGAAAGTTTATAATCCAGTATTAACTACACTTTTAGGAGTTACATTAAACTTTTGTATTAGAGAAATGTTATGCTTCAGTATCCATTATACTTTAGAAAACGTAAGAAGCCAGGCCCGGTGGTACACGCCTATAATCCCAGCTATTCAGGAGGCTAAGTCAGGAGAATCTCAAGTTCAAGGCCAACCTGGGCAATTTAGTAAGTCTCTGTCTCAAAATAAAAGATAAAGGGCTGGGGTGCAGCTCAGTAGTAGAGCACTCGCAGAGCATATCTGAGGCTCTGTGTTCAATCCCCAGTACCAACAAAAATAAATTTTTGTTGTTTTTCATAAAATGTTTGACTGTAGTAATCATTTCACTGTGTATATTTATATTTAAACATTATATTTTATACCTTAAATTTATAAAATAAAAGTATGAGAAATATATGTAATTATTCCTTGGTTCCTTTTTTTCTAGTTAATGAAGGAGTTCCCCCTCCTGAGCATGTTTAACATCCATGAAAACCTTTTAGAAGCCCTTCTGGAACTACAAGCATATGCTGACGTCCAGGCAGTCTTGGCAAAGTACGATGGTGAGTCCTTGGCTCTTGCTATGCACTTGAGAACTCCTCTCTTCTTGATATATTCCAGTGATTAAAGTGGGAGGATCATTTCAAATAGCACAGCAATTTGATAACTCTCCTCTCAAAGAATTTTCACATACAGTTTATGATGGTGTTTTATAGAATCTTAGAATTGCATGCTTAGCAGTGGCAGAAACATTGCGTGGCCTATGCCCCATTCCTGTCCTTCACTCCCCATAGACTCCTCTGGCTGTCTCCCCATCAGGCAGTTATGTATACTCTGCTCTCTTCCCTCATGGTCAGGAATCTCTCTGCAGGCAGCATATGCCCTGTTGGGACAGCATCAGCTGTTAGAGGTCTTGCTATGACACCACATTGGTTCACTGTTACCACTGCCTGCTGGTCATGTTGATCATTGTTGTTATGGTTTGGATATAGAATGACCCCCAGAAAAGCTCATATATTGGCAATGCAGAAGTGTTCAGAGGTGAAATAATTGAATCAGGGCTCTAATTCTATCAGCGGATAAACCCACTAATGGATTAATTATTTGAATGGACTTACCGAATAGTAACAAGGCAGATAGGGTATGACTGGAGAAGGTAGGTTAATGGGGGGGTGGCCTAGGGGACTCTATCTACTGAGTAGCTTTCCACGGCCACACTCTGCCACCATGATGTTTCTGTCTTGGAGCTGGCTGACCATGGACTGAACATCTGAAACCATGTCCCCAAATAAACCTTTCTTCTTCTGAGTTGCTCTTGTCAGGTATTTTGGTCACAGTGACCCCCCCCCAAAAAAAGTGGAGTAAAACAAAGTAGCACATGTGAGAGCTCAGTAGATATTTGGAGATAAAGTCATGTCTCCTTCACAGAATATTCCCAGTTCTTCACATGGTGGGCTTTAAAGTTCCTTCATCTTTCTGGTTCTCACCCATGAACTTACTCTGTTTTGCCTGTTCTTAACAACCCCCCAAAACAAACTGGCTCATCCTAGAGATTTTAAAACTCTCTGCTCACATTGCTATTATCCATGAACTCACTACTTAATTGTATAAAAATTATCTGCATAATTACCTTCCATAACTTAGCTACTAGAATCTCTGCAGAACTTCATACTATTCTGCCTTATTTCAGTAATTCTTTCCCTAAAATAAATGTATTTGCAAACTGGAAATTATGGAATGATTACTTATATAATCATTTTTCTTTATAATATATTCTTTCTTTAGTAAGCATCTTTATATTAAAATTATTCAGATCACATATTTCTAGGAATTCATCAAGCATATAGAGCAAACTGTCTTTGGAGCTTATTTTTGGCATAAAATTCTTTATAAGGAACCTCTGAAATGGAATGAATTTGTTATCCCCTAGAGTTGAGGAAACTGAGGCATTATGGGGCTGTTTTTGTTTTGTTTTCCTCAAATTCTTGCTCAAATTGGTCGAAACTAAAAGCCCTCAGCCAGTGATGGCCTCGTTTTGCTTGTACAGACATGAGCACCTTGTGTAATAAGATATATGCTATCTAGTATGGAACTGATTTTAGAAAGAGAGAAAAATATTTGTATAACACTTTAAAGTAAACAAAATAAAGACTGTTTGACCTTCATGTCAGCTCACTTTTATTCTCTGTTTATGTGCTGGAATTTCACTGTTCCACTGAACAGTGGTATAAGCTTGGGAGGTTAAGCTATAAGGCTTTCTTGTAGGTACAATGGTCATACATTAAGCTTCTTTTCATACCAAAGGAACTTTGTCTCATGCCCATGGGATCAGGTGGCAGTATACTTTCCCAAATGCCATAGCAAGGTTCCTGTGTTCTCATCCCCAGTGCTGGTCTGTACTCAGCCTGATATGTTGAGGTTTAAGAAATAAAGATTTAACCAACAGAGCCTTTGGGATCACAAGTCTCAGAAGGATCCTTTCATGAAGATCTCAGTTCATTACAGAAATCAACAGCCTTGTGTTATAAAACTGATTGCAAAATAAAGAAACGAACTCACTTGGAGCTCTTCATTGTCCCTCTGTATCCCTCTGCAGCGCCTCCGTTCCACAACAACCAAAAGCTGATTTATTAGATTCTGATAACATATGTTCGCATTATTTGTTACAACCGCCTGTCCCACCCTTCACTAAAACTTGGCTCGCACTTTGACAAATTCCTTTGTTGCAAATGGACAAACTCATCATATCAAGGCCCTTGTGTTGAGCTTTGTTTATGTTGTGTACCTGGCAACAGAGATGATGTTCTTGCTCATTATTCATGGAAAAAGAGCCTCATTAGTGGCAGGACACAGACTGTTGCTGAGATGCCTCGTTAGGGGTTTCCAGTTCAGCAGTTGTCAATAGAGTGCGGATGACCTAACCTCAACTGAATTCTGGAGGGAGTTTTGGTGCTGACTTGGCTCCGGCCTATGTCATTTACAGTAGAAATATAATGAAGTGGCTGCTGAAGTGACTGTCCTTGAGGGGTGAGCTGCAACCATTGAAGACTGTTGAAAACATGGCTCTTGTTCCTCACCCCATCCCATGAAATGAGTTCTTTCAATTTCATCTCTCCTGCTTTTCCTGGAGACCCAAAAGGCCTTGACTGAGCTGCTGGCCCCTTATCTGGCCCTGTGCAAGGAAGTGGGTGCTTTAGAAGATCTGGATGTCAGACAGTTTTTAGGGACACCCTGTTCTTATCTATGAGATGCTGGAGACAGGAGTTTGAATTCCAGCCCCTCCATCCCTCACCACAGAGCCACACCCCAAACAGCAGAATTGGATGTTATTCTTGCAAGTTGGAATGCTCTGGTCGGGTAGCTGTTTCTTAGATGACTTATGGGCACAGAAGTCCTTCTTTATTACATTTGTTTAGGTGGCTGAATGATTCAAGTAGTGTGTTGGGAAGTGACACAATGGGATTAGTGCTATATTTCTGACCTTTGCAAAAAGAATCTAGAAAAATGGCAAGACACGGGGAGAAAAAACAACATATTTTTGGGGAAGGAGGAAGGTAAAATGTATTCCCCTTGCCTCATTCTTCTTCTTTACCATTAAAAAAAAAGTTTGGGTTTGAGTTTGGAAATCCTTGATATTCACTATCTCCTCTTACAGTGAAGCCTTTGGAAACCCTGGGTCTCTACTGGAATTACTCAGTTAATTGGTCACACCTCCTTATAATCTGAAGTCTAATTTTGACTTCACCCTTGAGATAATGTCTCATGTTTTATTATTCTGGCCATTAGTCTGATATGCTGTCTTATCATCCTCAAGAGTTTTCATACTATTTTATTTCTAATTTATTAACCAACATTATAAGTGGGCAATTTTTTATCCAGATGGTTGGTCTTTGTTCTATAATGTCTGTCACCCAATTACTAACATAACAGCAGCACCAGCTAGCATTTATTGGATTCTTAGAATATGTCAGTGTCAGACATGATTTTAGGCTTTCATGGATGAACTCATTTATCCTCACCACAAGCATCTTTGTTAGCTCCATTTTACGGCTGTGATGTAGCTGAGATGTTTAAGTATCTTGCTCACAGGAAGAGCCTGACATATCGAAATAAAGCCATGTAAAAGTTATGAGAGAAAAGAGATGAACTGAGAACAATCACTGTTCAATATGATATGAATGCCATGAGGAAGGGAAAGCCCAGAATACAAATGAAGGGGCTCTGCCCCAGGCCCATGCTCCTAACTCTCATCAACTCTTTCTGCTGTTGGCAGTATATTTCAAAATTTTAATTAATACATCGTACTTGTTATTATTAGCTACAGTTTATTGAGAACCTATCATATGCCAAGCTCACTGTACACATTAGCGATATCCTCACAATATACTTGCAAGGGGGTAGTTATTCCGTGTTAGCAGATGCAGAAACCGAGGCTTTATGAGTTTAAGTACGTTGTAAGACCACACATTCTTAGGCAACTGCAGAGTGGGGGTTCAAATCCAGTTCCAGCTGGCTCTAAAGCCCATGTGTTTTCTATATAAACGTAAGCCTTGCTGAAGTGGCTGGCCTGGCTTTCACTCTCTGACAAAGGCGTGAATTCAGTGGACTGGGGCAGGGGTGCAGAATTTCAGGGATGCCAACTATCTTTTAAGATTTCTTTCTAATTATTCTTTAAGAAATGAGTGTATCTATGTTTGCTTTTCTTTTTGAAACTATCTTCAAAATACTTTTCATCTTCAGTCAACTTGTACTTGAATTCTTTGGTCATAAAGTGGAGTTAATGTATAGTGTTTATTTAATTTGAGGTCTATCATGTTTTTTTTCAGTCATACATTTTCTATAAAGACAGCGTTGTTTTCAAGACCATGAAGTCATCAGAACCTTCTTTTGGAAGTCATTGTGAAAGTTGTTACAAGCCTTGGATTACCTTTCAAAGAAGTTTGTAGGCCACCTATGATGAAAATTTTCATCTTAAAGATTAGGGTGGTAGTATGGAAAAGAATTCATGCGTTTCTTATTCATTATCATTTGTGCATTTCATTTTCAGAAGAATCTCACAGCACAGGGAATGCAAATGCGAGGGCTGCATGGTACCTTCGGGAGCGTCTAGTTCTGCCTATTTCTAGTTAATTCCAAAAAGCAGCCAGGTGGCGAGGAGGTGGGTCAAGTCCTAGCTGTCTTTCCAGTCCTGAGGGAAGTCAAACATATAACTTAACCTTCTAAGCTTGGGCTAAGTACCTTGCCCAGGATTATACAGATTTTTTGTGAAGACTGAAATAGTTTATTCCATGCTAAGTATTTAGAACTGTGGGACACAGTAAGAATTCAGAAACTTTAGCTGTTCTAAAGACCCCAGATTGCTATTCCTGAACTTCACTATTCTTAATCAATCTTGTTTAAACAGAAGACCATATATAAAATATCAGTTGAAATGTGAGAGTAAGAGCCCAGTCTTGTGGTCCCCCCAGAAGGCAGTGCTATGGACTATTATTAAAATTAATTATGTATATTATAGAGATGTATAGATATTTGATAAGAACTGAAATGCTTAGTTTTATCTGCAAACAATTCTTAAATTTGGGAGAAGATGAAAACAGAAATGCCAGAGATTTTCATTCCTGCTTGAAAGACAAAGTGTTTCTTTGGATGCAGAGCAACTTCATTCAACCTTGGAGCAGTTTGCACCAATGGAAATCCAGATCCAAACTCTTGTGGATATTTATGCCATTAAGTCATTTAGTGGTTGTCCTAAATTTGGGCGCAGAAACTTCCCTGTAAGGACAGCTGGTCTTTCTTATAGTCATGAATGTTATATAAATACAACAACTATATCAAGACCATTTTTCCTGATGCCATCAAGCCCATCCTAAATTAGCATTATTATCTGCCATCTGGTAATGTGCAAAGGGTATACTTTCTAGAACAGGACATGTTTCTAACACTGGAGGAAATATTTTCATCCCAGTAGATTGAAAACAGAAGTTGTAAAGAAAGTCATTAGGGAATCACTCCCTGTCAGGACTATTCAGAGAGTAAGTCGTTAGCTGATACTGTTTTGCAGAGTCAGCATGTAGTTATAAGTAAAAATTTCATAACTTTGTTCATTGCCCAAGGCCTTATAGCCAGCACAAATTATTCAGCTATCAACATAGTTCCTTTGAAATGGTCACTGGATACCCTGTCTTTTGGCCAGCCTGTTTTCCATTTATGTTTAAGGAATAAGCAAGGATCGGAGGGATTTGAGATGTCAGGAGGACCAGTGAGTAAGATCTGTATTCATCAGCACTATAAGTGTCAGGCTGTCCAGGCCTCTGAAACTGTGATTTTTGGGTCAAGTATGAGATGTGAATTTTGATGCCACAGGCACAAGAAGTTTCGGAAACATTCACCACAGAATTAGGCTGCATTTGCAAAAGAAGGTTTGAAATGCTGTCAGTTCCTTTTAGCAACTCTTAACCTAGTCCAGTTCCCTTCTCTGGGCTTGGCATTGTGGAAAAGATCAAGGATCGCAGGCAAATAATTGAAGAAGAACCTGTGTAAAAGATGGGCAAGTGAACCACATTGCTGCTTTAATGAAGAAATAGTCATCAGCACTGATACCATGGGCTGTGGCTTCAGGCATGTAAGCATGTGTCACTGAGAAATGATCGCCTTGCAGAGCTTTGCACTAGATGCCCTGCTCATTTGGACACCAAGAGGTAAATCTGCCAAAAGTACGAGGCCTTTGAGGTTACTTTAGAACAAACAATAGACTGTCAGGTGATGGACTATACATGGAGTGAGCGGTAGTTCTGGTAATAGGTGTCATTTCAATGAGAATGCATGCATGAGAAACTTCTGTCTCTCATGATGGAGAAGACCTTTCATGAATGCGTGTGTGTGTAATTCACATAGTTGACACATGCACAAACCCTCTAAATTTATGTTGGCTTTAGCAATCCTTATTGCCCAGTTATCATAATTTACCAAGGTAACGTTCCTCCCCAGCTAGTCATTACCATCACGGAAACTGCCGTGTTTGGCTCCAAGGCACCAGCCACAGACAGGCTCTCTCATAGACCTTCTAGGGTAATCCAGACCAGAAGTTGCAAATAACATCTGGTGTTTGGCTTTGTAGCATAAGATGAATTTTTCTGGGTGTAGTTGAGCGCGTGTTGCCTGCCCTTCCCCCTGATCAAAATTACTAAGGTCATGTAGAATTTCCCGATTGAATCATTGAAATCCCAGGTGGCACATTTTTTTTCAGGTTCTTGTGTATCAATCCTTTTTATTTCTTCAGTAAATTTTCCCCTTTGGTTGAAAGGGGATTTGGGATTGGCTTTTTGAAGGTGGAACAAAAAGACCTCACACTGTCTGGAACCAACAACAACAGAAAAAAAAATCTAAGGATAGAATTCTGTATTTCTGTTTTCTTTGCATCCTATCATGAATGGAAGGAAACAGAAATTTTACTGAGGACATCCACATGGAGGATAGTAACAACACAGCACAATCCATAAACCAGTTATAAGGAGAAATGAACTGATTTGACTGATTTTTTTATTTTCCCCCATTTTTTTTGTTTGGCTCATGGTTCCAAAAGCATCTTTGAAGGCCACATATGTTGGATTAATATGAACTTCAAGTATATATGGTAGAGATGATGCCAATTTGTTGCCTAACCAAGAAAAGTGATATAGGTTGAGTATCCCTTATCCAAAATGCTTGGAACTAGAAGTGTTTCAGATGTGGGAGTGCTTTGGATTTCAGAAGATTTGCATAGTTGAGCATCCCTAATCTGAAAATCCAAAATCAGAATGTTCTAAAATCCAAAACTTTCTGAATGGTGCTTTAAAAGTTTTGGATTTGGGAGCATTTAGGATTTGGGATTATTGGATTAAGGATGTTCAATCTGTACTTAGTACTTCATAACCTTAAAAGGTTACACAGAGTAATTAGGATAATTTTTTATTTTATTCTTTCAAAGATTACCAAATCCTTACTTGTTCAATATACTAATTTTTAAGTACTTGTGGATTTGGATATGAACATGATCTAAATTATATGTTACCAAATTTTATTTCTAATGGGGAAAGATGCTAAACACACAATAATGTGTTTGATGAAGATGAATCAGTGCCCAGTACATCTGTTTGAAACCTGCTAAGGGCATGCAGAGAAAGAAAGTCTTTGCAAGTGAGCCTTGTGTGTCCTCTTTGTCTCACACTCCTGTGTACTTATTTGGAACATCTGTGATCAGTGAGTGAACCAGTAGATGGTAATGCCATTGTTACACAGTGCCCTCATTCGTGAGGTGCTTTGGAATTTATTTATCTGCTGGATGCTACCCTTGAAAAACTTTCAGAATTATAGATGTGAGAATTGAATCTCAATTGACCTCTCATGCATAGGAACAATAATGATCCATTTTAAGCTACATCTGGATGGCTAGTATTGGGGGATGAACAAAAGAAAATTCATTCAAAAAGATTATGACTGAAAATTGTTTTATCCTATCTAAAGTTTTGCTTCATGAGCTTTTCTTCCAATTTTTGCTATTATGAGCCATTTCTGACTTTTGAAAATTCAAGAGTCATTCTCCATAAGCTGACCTTTTCTTTCAACAGCATCATTCCAATAAAGGGTCCTTAAGGAGCTGGGAAAGGTGTGGCTTGCCTTCCTTGTTCTAGCCAAAGATTCTTCTACTTTTCTCCAACCTTGTTTCATCTTTTACTCTTTTTTCTTCTTGCCCCACTTTTTCATTTCACTGCCATTTCAAGTAGACATCTAGATTAGAGCACCAGTGTAGTCTCATACATTCTGCGGGAACTCCACAAGCAAAGGTAAATGCATTGCACATGGGTCGAGAAATAACACCTTTCTGACTCCTCCTTAAAATGCCCATCAATGCTTATCACTTTTGGCTTCCAGAAGCTAAATTAGATGTAAATTTTTCCAAATGGAAGAAAGTTAATATCAAGATATTGAGATTTTAGTACTTCAGTTTAGGGTTCCATCCAGCAAACACTGCCCACCAACTGTATCCCAGACATAGTTTTGTGTTGTGGGTACAAAGTGATGAAGAGGCTGAACGTGGTGGCGCACACCTGTAATCCCAGTACTTGGGAGGCTGAGACAGGAAAGTCACAGGTTGAAGGACAGCTTCAGCAACTTGGCGAGGCCCTCAGCAACTTGGCAAGACTCTGTTTCAAAAAAATAAACAAATGATGAAGAAACACAGCTTTTCCTCCTAAAGTACCCCCATGAAAGTAAGAGAAGCAAACAAGGGAACATACAAATGCTGTAAGGTATAAGGGCTGTGATAAACTTTAACCCAAGGTGGAAGGGACACCTCAGCCAGCAAGGGGAAGTGAGGGAAGGCTTCCCAGAGGAGATGGGATCTGAACTAAACCAGACAGTGAAGGTGCTTGAGTCCAAGAGAGCGCATCGGAAGTTGCAGGGGTACACATTGACATGGTTTATGTGGGGTCCTCCCTGTATCCCACAGAGTGCAGGGATGGAAGATGGGTGCAGCAAAGGGCATATGATACATTGAATGAGTCGGGTAGGAGGAGCCATGCCTCAGAGAACTTGGGATCTAGGTTGGGTCTTACTCTACAGGCCTTTGAGAGACCTGAAGGCAGTGTTAGCAGAGGAAGGCTTCAGCCTGACTGCAGAGTGAGTAGAGAGGCTCTGTGGGTTCACACTGCAGTTGGTTGATTCTGTGTTGACATAGTGTGAAAGCTCTCAGATATGAGAGTAAAGTGCATTGGAGAGGGCAGGAGAGGTGTTTTCAGATCCCTTTATCCCTTTTTATAGGGAGCCATTTGTAAGGTTTTTCCAAAGATTAGTATAAAAGAGCTAGTAGAATTTGATTTTTCTTCTTTAAACTATAAATGATAATCCCAAGGCAGAAACTTTGTCTCCTGAATAAGAAAACATCTTATTTTAAACTCTAACTGCTTAACTTTATTTGCTCTCTGGTGATCTTTTCACTACAGGAATTTGAGACTGATATAGACCCAGCATACCCCTCATATAATCTTTCAGGAGAGTGTAACTAAGACACAACAAAGTGACTGCCAGGGCTCATGTAACCCATCGACACCTACCTGCTTCTGCCGGGTCATAATAATGACACAAGGAGAAAATATGTAGAATGTGAGGAACAGGTGGAGTGTCTACCTGTACCTTATATAAAAGGTTGAATTTGGAGACTGAAGTAATGGTGTGATGCCTGCACAGGTGGATCTACGAGTCTCACTTGCTGAAATCAAAACATCTGATAAACTCCCGCCTTCCTCACACTTCAGTTACTAGCACAGGAGACAGCATAAGAGTAATGTCCTGAATTTAATTCTTATCACAAAAGAAGAACCTTAAGCAAAGAAGACTAATAGTAAAAGAAAGGACCATTATGCATACACATGTTCCTTGGATCTAAACACAAATAAAACCAAATAACAAAAAGCCAAAGCCATGTTCTATTTTTTTAATTCAGAGGAAAGATAAATATGAACCCATAGATGGAGATTCATTAAGCAACTTACTTTGTGCTCACACTATTTGGCATAAGATACATGGAAAAAAATTTTAAGGGGGAATGTTTCAGGAAGAATAGGAGACTAAAAGATGGAATTATAGTTACTCCTGATGGAAGAAGATGAAAAGGTCACACAAATGATTAAAGTGCGTGAAAAGATCAGAATGACAACTAGCTAGATGAGTATAGATAAGTGAAGTATAAACCTGTAAGCAGGAGTGTAGGGTGGCTAAATTGCAGAGGAAGCAAAGATCTTGAGACTTGAATGTGTGAAGCTAGTTTCCAAGCAAAAT
Organism: Glis glis; assembly: GCA_004027185.1. Lineage (NCBI taxonomy): Eukaryota > Metazoa > Chordata > Mammalia > Rodentia > Gliridae > Glis > Glis glis. The sequence continues at coordinate 55,371 of PVJS01004466.1, forward strand.
GATGGGGAAGGTGTGTGAATGATGTTAGGGAAAGTAAAAGCGAGTACCACAACTGAGATGTGGGATGGTGACAGGGGCATGGTATTGCAAGATCAGTTCTGTTAGTAGTTAGTTGGTGGCTCGTAGAATATCATTTAGTTTCTTTGAGCTTATATTTCTTAAATTAAATTAAATTAAAATTTTTGGGGTGGTAGTGAGGATGGTACCCAGGGGTGCTCTACCACTAAGCTTCACCCCCAGCCCTTTAAAAATTTTTAAAAAATTTTTGAAACAAGATCTCATTAAGCTGCAGAGCCTGGCCTCCAACTTGCAATCCTGTCCCAGCCACCCAAGTACTGGGATTACAGGCGTGTGCCACCACACCCAGCTTCTGGACTTGTATTTCTTCATCTGAAAAAGAAAAAAATTTTGAGAGGAATGACCTTGTCAACCCTGGGCTGTTTGTTGTTCAATTCGTTGCCTGTATCTTATGGTAGTATTGTTTGGAACAAAAAAAATTGTATTAATAAATGTACATGTTAACTAATACCTATTCATTCCATTTTCTATTTCCTTTATACTTGTGATTCATATTTTTAGAATTTCAGCAAATAAGTCAATCCCAGCAAAATTCTAGATAATGTATGTGGTTTATTAACTCTTAGGAAAGAAAGAAGTGATTGGAGATACACAAATATACTAAAGAAATCGTACCAAATAAACACAAATGAGATAGTGGATGTGAAAATATTTGTAGTTTATACAATAATACTTAAATGTTTATTAGTTAAGTGGCCATTTTCCTTCATGTTTCTAAACTGGAGAGATGCCATAAAAGTGTTTATATCTTTAAACAAAACATTTGATAATACTTTTAGTGCTATCCTTTGGGGTAATAACATAGCAATGTGGTCATAATACCTAATTAATAAATGGGTGCATATATATAATGTCAGACAATTGCAGATTGATAGCAATCTCTAGAATCCTATTCCCAGACTTTCTCCTTGTTATTATCATTCCCAATATTTTAAAAATCAGACCATGGAGACAGTTTATCACAGTTAAAAATAGTGTGCTTTGGAGACGACTCATATTCATTTGAGCTGTGTGATACTGGCATACTTCTGAACCATTCTATGCCTCTTTTCCCTCCAACAGGTCCTATTCCATAGGGTTGCTCTGAGGATTAGATAGGATGCTGTGTGCATGTCCACTTAGCCCTTAGCAAATGTTAGCCATGATTTTGATGATAATGATGATTATATGGGGAAGAAGGTATGCTTATGATATGGATGGATGGGGCAAAGCTGTGGGCTGCAGCCTGAATTGGAAAGATGGCTAATGTGCCGTGATGATGTGCTGAAACCATCAAAACGTAATGGTACAGATTTAATTTTAAGATTCAAAATTTAATGGTGTCAAATGGGAAATCCTGCCTTTAGGTTTTCAAGATTTCAGAAAATTTTCATGGCCTATGCAAAAGAGAGAAAAGAACTGACTTTGGCTGAAGTCAATCTGAGTAGAATCTGAAGAGTTTTGTTGGTCACATAATCCTAGGAACACTTGCGGAGTCTCAGTTGCTCAAAGCCAGGCCAGCGTAGGTGGTATTTATGGAGGCCGAGCAGCCATAGCTCCTCAGACCCTGCTTTTACCCTGGGCTCCGTACTGGCCGGGTGTCCAGGATTTAAAGGACGACTTCCATTTCTAATTCTCAGTTTTTGAAATCGCCCATTGTCCAGTAACAAAAATTGGTGAGAAGTTCTGAAGAAAATGTCCATTGAGGAACTGAAGGTATTTGTCCTGGAAAAGATTAGTCTAGGAGAGATATTTTAACCATTTAATGTTTGAAAAGCTGGCTTGAGAAATAATTAGATTGTTTTGTGGTGGGAGACAAAATTAGTGATTTTTAGGTAAGTATTTAAAGAGAGTTGGAATGGGGCAGAATGATAAAAGGCAAATAAAATGGTACAGAGATTAGATAGGTAAGAGAAGACAGCTTCACAAGATTGTAGGTCATTTTTTAAATTATTGAGGTATTAATTACATATTGTTACATGTACAAATCTTAAATAGAGAGAGGGAATGACTTTTTACTTATGTGTACACCCGCATGACCACCACCCTGGACGAAACTTAGAACTTTCCATTATCTCAGAAGGTTGCCTCATACCCTCCTCCAGCCCCAAAGTAGCCACTTTCCTGACCTCTGTCATTAGACATTAGCTCTGAAAACTTCAAGCAACCACTTCAGAACACTGTTTAGCAGTTTCCAATGAAATTAAACATCTCCCTTCGGATCCAGCAACTCCATTTCCAGCTATATATCCAGGAGAAATAAGTTTTTTTTTTTAAGCTTACAGAAGAATGATCACATCAGCCTTATTCATGAGAGCCTAAAGCTGGAAAATAATCCAAATATCCATTAGCAGGAGAATAGATAAACATGTAATATACCCACACAATGAAATAGTATTCAGCAATGAAGAATGGAATACCAATACTTGCTACTATAGAGATGAATCAAAAAAAAAAAAAGAAGCCAGACACAAATGGGCACATACTCTGATTCCATTTATATGAAGTTCAGGATTGTCGCCTTTAATGAGAGATCTTCATGACCATTTGATTTTGTGTGCCTAACACACTTGGGGGAAATTTCTTCCCCTCTCAGAAAAGGACTTGTATGAACACAAGGCAAAGGCGTAGAAGGAAAATTAAACTAATGCCAGCAGTCCAGCTTTGCTTAAGTGAGAAACATTTACTTAGCACCCCTTGTTTCTGTTGTGAGTCATGGGATTATGTGATATTTCATTATATCATTTCCTTTTGTTTCCTCCTTGAATTCTAATTTGTGTGTGTGTGTGTGTGTGTGTGTGTGTGTGTGTGTGTGTGTGTGTTACTAGGAATTGAACTCAGGGCCATATGCATACTAAGCACCTGCTCTACCACTGAGCTATATCCCTAGCCTGAATTCTAATCCTTAAGAGGACTTTTGGTAAATAATGATAGTTAAATGCCACTCATAGAATACAGAAAGGCACTGCAGAGTTAGAGTCTATTCATACAAAACTACTTAGAATGATTTTTTTAGTGTCTTCCTTGAAATAAAAATTCTGAACAAATTATAGGCAATATTGGAAGGCAGGTGATTAGTTGTCATTCTCTGCCCCCAATTTGTGTTATTACCATTTTCATCACTACTGATAGCTACTTAACTCATTGTATCATTTATCCATGGAATCCTAGTAAGCAGACAAACTATAGAGAACAGGGCTAGGGATGTAGCTCAGTGGTATAGTTCTTGCCCAGCATGTGTCAGGCCCTGGGTTTGATCTCCACCACCGCAAACAAACAAAACAACAACAAAAACCTATAGAAAACAGGTTAGTGTCACCAGGGGACATGTGTGAGGAAGGACACAGAGGGCACAGATATAAAAGGTCAACACAGGGAAGTTTCTTTGTGATGATGGAATGGTTCTATACCTTGGTGGTGGTGGTTACATGGATCTAGATATGGGATAAAATTGCACAGAGATACATACTTGAACACATGGAAAATGGATAACATCTATAGTTAAAAGTACTATACCAATGTTGACTTCTTATTTTTTGACATTATGCTACATTTCTATAAGATATCACCAGAGGGGGAAGCTGAGTGAACTTCATAGGACTTTTTGTACTATTTTTTTTAATTCCCGTGATCCTATAATTATGGCAAAATAATAAATTTAAAAATTATAATGGACAACAATAACTAGTCTCAGCCTTTTGGGGGTGGGGTAGAAGTGAACTAGGTAGGGGCTCATGGGGCAAGCAACCTATAATAATTCGTTTTCTCCTAGAGGATAGCATATATATGGTTTTTCTTAAGAAGTGAGCCCAAATTTCAGTTTTTGTCTCTGATTTGGATGTTAGGCAATAATGAGGTTAAAATATGTTAATGAGGCGACTCCCGTAGCAGGCACACTGTAGAAGGAATGCGGCAATGATCACAAAGTATGTGTATCTGAAGATCTGCAGGCTGATAGTGCGTCATACCTTTGTGCTGTCTGTTTCTGGCTCCACCAATGTATTTGTCCGTAAACTTGCTTTAGGCATTCTCTTGAACAGAATTCTTCCTTCTAGCATCATTGAATCGTTATCCTTTAAATTTTCAGGTTTTATGTGTAAATCATGGAGAAATAGAGCAAAGTAATAAAAAAATTTGCTTTTAATCCTATCACCCCCCAAAAACACTGTTGATATTTGGTATATATTACTCCAGTATTTTTTATCTCTTTCATATAAATTCTTCCAAAAATGAATATTAATTCACACTTTTTGTAAACTTACATTTCTTATCCATATATGCACAATACAGCATTTCTCCCAGATCATTCAGTACCTTTCTACCACATGATTTAATGACTCATTGAATTGTACCTGGTGAATGTGCAGCACCTTAGTCTCCTATGATTGGACATTCAGGCTATTTCTAGTTTTCTACTGTTAGAAACAATGTTGCGATGAGCAGCTTTTGTGCCATTCATGGTTATTTCTTTAGAATAAAATCTTAGAAGTGGAATTGCTGGGTAGGCAAAACATAAAAGCTTTGAATTTATATTGCCAAAGTACTCTGCAGGAAGATGAGCATTATTTTTAAGCATGGAAGTCATAAACCAAACATTTGAACAACAAGATGTTCTGTGAAGGGAAATGTAGGATCAATTTCTTTAGCGTGATTTATCCCTCCTTAGAGACTAATTGCCATTACCAAAGTAGATGTATTGGTTTTTACAGAATTGAAAGAAAAACATTGAAAATATCTAAATAAGCAAGTTATGTAAGACTATTTTACTATTTTTTACTTTTTGTTAAATAGTGAGAACAAAGCAACATTCTAGCATAAAAGATTAAGACATGGAATGGGTATACCACTAACTAGGAGGGGTGTTTTCATAGAGCTGTTTCTCCTTATCCCCATTAGATACTGATTAAAACATAGTTTGTTTATTTTTAAGCACTTAATTTACATACAAGAAAGGAGTAGGGTGGAATATTTTAATGGAGAAACTGTGCTAGAGTAGTCATTATGTAGCTGAATCCTGTTGGATTGTTCTAGCTATGAATGCCCTGTCTATGCTATGGAAGTGCAGAGCATGGTTCTGGATTAAAGATCTGATCTCTTTTGTTAGTCATCTCTAATCTTTTGCTGGAACACCTCAGTTGTATCTTTTTCTGCATTTCCAACTTGTTGAAAATGTCTGCTTGGTGGATTAAGTAATCATTGCCACACAATTTTATCTTTGTCATTGAGAAGCTAAATCCTTTCACGAGAGGCTTTCTTTAGTTTATCAAGTGGGGCTCTGTCTTGTGCCACCACCTTCAGGGGATTATGATCTTTGTTTTCTGCCTCATCTCCTTCCTTGGAGTTTTCATAATCCCTCACTCCACCCAAAGGTGCCATCTTGATGCAGAAGGGACAGAGATCATACAAGGAGTGGTAGAACCAGGCTTAGATAATTCTTAAGTAAAACTAGAAGCTTCTTTAAAAGTTTGAACTTTTAAAGAGAATGTATGCTATATACAGTTTTTTTTTTAGCTTCCAATAACAATCACTGGGTAAACTAGAAAGCAAGATGAAAGTTTCCTGTATTCATTTCCCCACTGGAAAGCTGCTAAATGTTTAGATGTTAGAAGAGCAAGACAAATCCCCAAGTCTGACGTCCATTTCATCTTAGTTCCAAGTACACCATTCTGTAGTATGTGTGTGGTAGAGAAATTTTGCTTGCATATAGTTTATGAGATCCAGGTTACAAAGACCTCTTTCCCTTTTAGTTCTGTGCTGGTATTGTTACCATGCAAAGGCTGCTTGCTGGTTGCACAACAGAAGCCAATTAGGGGAGAGGCAAGGTTGTGGCCCAGAAAGAACTTTATTTTGATGAGCTATCTAGCTGGTCAGCAGATGGAGGGCCATCTGGTCCTAAAAGGCCATCTTCCCAAGAGGCTGAGGTAGGGATGACTTATGTAGGAGATAGTGATTGCAGATTGGTGGGCACCTTCTCAAGGTGGCAGTTTGGGCCAGTTGATGTACATCAGAGCTTAACTGTCTAGTCATGAGCTGCTTTTCAGTTCTGCAGATCTCTAGAGCAATGATCGTTATTTCATCGGACTGTTCTTGTCACTGAATAGTTTGCCCACTGCAGTTTCTGACAAACACAATGGACAGGCTAGAGGGGGTAGCTGCCCCAACCATATCTTGCTGATCACCAAACTCACAGGAATGCAAGAAAACATATTTCACCTGGCTATTGAGGAAAACAAGGATCAGCCAGGGGTAAATAGAGTCAGCACAAGATCTTGTCTCAATGCTTGGCTTCAATATCTTCTATGATTCTGTTTTTTCGATGTCACTAGTATTTCCCTCAAAGAGAACTTTCTCAGACTGGAATTGATGGCAAATACTTGTTATTGGAAGAAGGACTGACTTTCTTTTAGGAAATTATTTTTTCTGTTGTCTAATTATGGGACTTTCCTCTTCAGTCCCGCCCTAGTATAGTTCTTTATAAGTTGAAAACAACCCTGCAAAGACACTAGCAGGGCATTCCAGGTGTTAAGAGTTCCTCCAGCCTAGAGTGAATTTTGCAGCAACTGGGGAATGGCATGTTTTCACCTGTTTTGAATTAAGAAAGTACTCCTGTGTCATAGTATAAATTTGGTTATGAGTGTTAAAGAAATACTAACTCATCCTATTTGGGAAAAATGGAATTATAATTTATAAACAGATATTTCTCCCAAAGAGACTGCCCTCTTTGAATTTATCTGCTTTCAGTTATACCCTGTACTTTTGTTTTTAAACTCATTCTTTGAATCTCTTATCTGCCCCACCCCTACAGCTGAAATTTTCTATAAAAACTGAAAGGAACTATTTTGCTGGTTGCAAATTAGTATTCATATGAAAGGAGATTTATCATGGATTTGAGTGAATAAAGATTATATTCTTTCCTAAAGATTTCATATATATATATATCCTTTATAACATATATATTTCATATGTGAGAGATTTTTATATATGTATATATTCTTGACTTTGGCTTTTATATTTTTAGGAAACTATTAAAAACTGAATATGAACCTATTAAAATTTAACAGAAAGGAATTTTGACTTAAATCTGACCACTAAAGAATAATTTATTTAACTATGCGGGTTTTTTAAATTTCAATAATTCTTTTTTCACATTAGTATTTCATATGCCTGTTAAATTAATTTTTGTAGCAGACAAAAGGTTCTGTTTGCATTTCATATTACAGACATTCACATAATGACTAAAGTTATACATTTATAGCTATTCTCTGCTTATATGAACTCAGCATATGAAAATGATAGCCAGGTGTCGTGGCGCATACCTGTAATCCCAGTACTTGGGAGGCTGAAACCAGAGGATTGCAGGTTCAAGACCAGCACATAGTAACTTCAGAAGACCTTGTTTCAAAATAAAGAATAAAATAGGGCTGGGGGTATAGCTCAGAGGTAGAACATTTATGGGTTCAATCCCCAGTACCATATACACACACACACATACACACACACACACACACACACACACAAGAAAATAATTACTGAAGAATCAGCTTGGTGGATTTTAAACACGAATTGTTCACAAAAATAAAAATTGCCCTTCGTTTCACATACCACTTTGTTATAGTAAAGAAGAGCTGAAGTTTTCATGTAATGTATGCATTAAAATATTCTTAATTTGTACTTTATTGCATTATATAATTAAAATGTTTGTGTATTAAAAATCATTGCTGTTCATACTGCAAATTCACAAGAGTTCCTGCTTTCTTTTTCTCTAACAGATATAAGCTTACCAAAGTCGGCAACAATATGCTACACAGCGGCCTTGCTCAAAGCAAGAGCTGTCAGTGACAAGTAAGTACGTAATAACTTGTGTGCTGCTGAACGCCTTGACCTGACGAGGAGACATGTTGCCTCTGAGGGCGTTCTCTGGAAGTTTCTCTTAGTCTATGAGAACCCTGCTTATGAGCATGCATTTTCCAGAAACCGCTGATCTTTTCTTTCACTACTAGAAGGAGGAAATGTATATCCTCAGGTATTTTAAGGGTGTGGGGTCCTTAAAGAAGGAGTTGTATAAAATTCCATGCCTCTGAAAGGCCTCTTTTTTTTTCTTTCTTTTTTTTTTCTTTTTGCCAGACCGTAGATACCAAAATGCCTGCTTGGAAGTTATACAAAATGCTGTCCTTTTATTCGTTTTTTTGTATATTCCTCTTCCTTTAGCAGTCCATGACTGGGGAATTCAGTGTGGCAGAGGGGGTGGTCATCTCCCATACTTTACTTCATCAATTCCAAATTAGCTCCCCATTCAAAGTCCGTTTGCTTTGAGATGCCACTTCAGTGGGACATCAGTCCGCTTTACTCAGGCAGGTGACTGTGGCATACAGAATCTCCATAGACATCGGAGGATGACGGGCAGGTGACAGGTGACAGAGCACAGACGGTTTAACTGTTTTTGAGTTCCCCAATCCCATCCCTCTGTAGCATGGAAAAGCAGAGAACAGGAAAACAGCCTCTGCCGTGTCAGACAGGTTTGCTGTTAAGTGTGTGTGCACTTCAAGACCGAAGTAATTTTCTTTCATTCTTTTTTATCCTGTAGATCGCCAGTACCTACTGCAACATCTTTTCTCCCTACACAGCGACTCCAGCTTGGGAGGGCAGGGCCAGGGTTGTCACAGCTTCCCCTGTGGTGTCTGCCTGCCAAGCACAGCTCTGGAGTTAGCCCTGGGTGTGAGGTGAGAAAGAGATTGCATGGTCTGGTTTTTTTCATTCACTGGGCAGGTGTCTGGCCCGCAGTTTGGGCACGCACACCCCCCGGCCGGGTCGGCCCAGGCAGGCTCGCCTGCTGCCGAAGCTGCAACGGCTTAACTCTCCGACGCAGCGCTGACATTGGGTTGGGAGCCTCCTTAAAAATTCCCCCCAGTTCTGTTTTTAACCAAGTGCGCTCTTCTGTAACCCAGTTCTCTCTTTTTCCTACACTGTCTGCCCTTGTCAGTCTCCCCTGTCTCCCCACCTAAGCAGGTACCTCCTAGAAAATTTAGATTAGCTATTTAGACAGAGACACTTGACAGCTGAATCTATTCCTGCCTCCACTAGATGCAAGCACGCTTTCTGCTTCTGCCGGGGTTTTTGCTGGCCTCGGTCTGAGGGGTCACTCAGAGGTTCCGTGTAGTGGAAGCTTGGCGAGCTCTGGCCACTGGCTCGCTGGCTTTATGGGCCCTTGAGGTGTAGATGCCTTTCTGGGTTGATGTCCAAGCAGTGGTCCCAACTGGATGGTGTTTGTCTTTCTGCTTTTCAGATTCTCTCCCGAGGCTGCATCTCGGCGGGGGCTGAGCACAGCAGAGATGAATGCAGTAGAGGCCATTCACAGAGCTGTGGAGTTCAACCCTCATGTGCCAAAAGTGAGTCTACAGGATTCCACGGGAGCTTAGGATCATAGGGAAGGCGTTCACTGGCCATGGTGTCATGTTCCCAGTACGCCAGGTTATAAAAAAATGAATTGCAACCAACAAATGTTGAGGTCCTAAGAGTCTATAGGCATTAAGCCTCCTTTTTAAGCAAAAGGTGCACTTGAAAGACTTACGGGCTGATTTTTGGACTTCACACGGTAAGGTGAATCGATAGACTTGTTTAGGCAGGCCAGGTCAAGATGTCCAAAATTGACAAAAAGTGGAGATCCTGAGGGTTTGATGCATTTGGTAGGAATTTCACATCGGTGATAGTCTTACACAGACTGAACTCAGGAAATAAACCTTACTGTGAATAAATCCGGTAAAAAATACTGACTAGTGTGACATCCCATGTCTCTATAAGCAAATGGTAGTTAATCAGTATTGGCAAGAAAATAATAGGGGAAACCTCAAAGTATGTAGTATTTTGATGTGTGAATACCATTTTAATAAATATATAGTAGGGAATATTTGTCTTAGTTGTTAACCACATGATTCACCAATTTATAAATACCCAACATCTTCCATATATTTTTTTTCTGAAGTTGATTTCAAGGGAATTGAATCAGAGTCAAGGATATTTGTTATCCTTAATTCTAGAGACAGATGTGTAGTTTTGATTTACCTGTATTTGAGTACCTGCTCTGTAATAGGTGTGTAGCAGAGGGCCAGTTTCAGTCTCTTGATATTAAACACATCTTAGCCACTGAGAAACTGTTTCTGCAGTTCACATCACATATTACAAGGTATAACTTTCTTGGCAAAATGTCTCATGAAGACTTACGGGTGAAAAATGATGAAGGAAGGCTGTTTGCTTGTGTGTTGCAGTATATAGCAAAAGGGTGAGTGTGTGAATGTGTGTATGGAGATGATTTATGGAGTTACCTACTTTAATTCATTTTGTTGGTATCTAGAGTGACAGAGGTAAGTGATCTAATATCATTCCTGAGGTTTTACTCAAGTCAGAGTCATCTTTTCACATAGCGGGAAATTGAAGAGTGGTGCACAGTGCCGTATTTGCACAAGGATGCATTTATCCTCTCTAGTCCTGATGGATAGTAACCCACAAAGTATGTATAGCCTTAAGCATTATATCCAGGGTGCTATAAATATATCTGTGTATAATTTTTTCACGTATGCTAAAAATGCTTATTGAACTTTAATTAAAATTTAAAACTAACCATAAAAATACTGTCCTGAATTGTAGTAAACTTAGGTCATCCATTAACATTTATTGAATACCATTCTCTAACCACAGAGCTAATCTATGAGCATAAATGAGGCTCTTTTAGAAGTAGTACTGAGCCGGGCGTGATGGCACACGCTTGTAATCCCAGTACTTTGGGAGGCAGAGACCGGAGGATCCGGGTTCGCGGCCAGCCTCAGCTTTCTCTCTCTCTCCTCTCTCTCTCTCTCTCTACTTAGTGAGGCCCTCCGCAACTTAATGAGACCCGGTTTCAAAATAAAGTATAAAAAATAGGGCCGGGGTGTAGCACGGAGGTAGAACGCCCCTGCGTTCAATCCCCGGTACCACAAAAAAAAAAAAAAGTAGTATTGAGCCATACAGTCCTGGCTTCTGAGGCCAAACTTGGGTTCCAGTTCCAGCTGTCATTTATCAGCCTTGGAACCTTAGACGTAGCATTTCTGAACTCACAGTTTTCCCTCATCTTTCAAATTAAGATAAAAATACAAGCACTCCTTATCATCTGTGATAAAGAATAAATGAGAGATAATATATTTGAAGTTTTTGGAAAGCACTCAAGGGCCATCTATTTGTTAATTAAAATAATTAATATTGGGTTTGTTGGGGGCCCCTTGAGTCTAAGAACCACATCTTCACTTTTCCAGTAACACTCACCAGAGCCTAATAATGCTGAGACACAAGATAGAAAATCTGGACAATTCTTATTGACTAGATATTTCAATTGAAGTAATCAATCTTATGATAATGGTCTGAAATGGTTGAGTTTCTAAAAGATTATTCAAAGCCTGTAGAAATACTTTAAGGCTGCCATAGAAGAATTCAGCATAGTCAGTTGGCGTTCCTGCAAAATAGAATTATTCTAGAAATGAAAACATTTCAAATATTTTATTAATATATATTTTTAAATTTGTACCTAGGAATTATACATATTTATGGGGTACAGTGTGACATTTCAGTGCATAAATGTTTGTAATGACCAGATCCGGGCATATCTATCATCTCATACATCATTTCTTTGGGAACATTTCCAATATTTGATTTCACTTCATTTTCTTGTCATGAAACAGAGAAGATACCCAGGTAAACTGACTCTCCACCACTCTGCTTTGTTGGTGATTGTGCTGAGAGGGAAACCCCTTAATATACTCACATTTCTACAGAGAGAGGTCCCTGTGGGTCACTAGTCCCATCTGCTCAGAATTAACTGCAAAATTGTGATACACATGTACTATACACAGGGTGCTCTAGACACCTTTTACACATGCACTACGTCTAATGAACAACTTGATAATACTCTAGCAAACACAAATACGTGCATACACAAATTTGTGCCTTTGCAGGCAGAGAATAGCCTTAATTTTAATGAGACATCAGTGGAGGATATACTCTTGGACTATTGCTGTAAAGGGGCCTTAAAAATCATCTAGGTCACTTTTCCATCCTGAGCTCGACTCTCTCCTCATAATGGCATCGTGCTAATTATTTTTAGTACTGATTTCTATACTAAACTACATATCCTCTCATTTTGGGGAACAACTCTATAAGGTGCATCATATTATTTTCCTTATTACATTAACAAGGACACTGATGGTTTGGAGAGGTTAAGTAACCTCCTGGTCATACAGCAAATCAACGACAGAGCCTGGACTGCTTCTGGGTTATTGTTCTTCAGTACCGCCCTCAACTTCCTCTCAGATCCCACCAGAGGGCAGAGCCTGGCCTGACCCTGCAAATGATGGTGTGGTGGGCATACTGCTTCCCAAGGCAGTCAACTCTTTGTGGACAATTCAGATTTCTTCAAGAAACACTTCCATGGCTTGTTTTTCTCTCTCTCGGGAAGTTGCAGTGGCCCACCACAGGTATTTTTAGTATCTATCTGCCGTTGTGCCTGATTATAGTCTACACAGAGAGGGGGAATAGCAAATATGAGAACTACCTTCCAAAAATTTCTAGTGTGCTTTCATCGGTGTGAACAGAGGTTCATACCACTAAACAAAAAAAAAATTGGGAATATTTCACCATCCAATGATAAGTATTAGTTATTTACCCCAGGAGGGCGACTCTTAGGAATCTCTTCACCTGCAACATGAGGAGTGGGAGTGGGTGCCGCTTCTCACCTCTCCACAGGATTGGAAATAAAAACTGCGAAGACCACAGGTCTCTGCTCTGAAGGACAGCTTCGTAAGCACTCTGATGCTTAACACTGGGATTCCCAAAGTTTTTGATTGCATAGATTAGTAAGGAGGAAGCAGGCATAGACTCAGCTTTACAAATCAAATCATTACTCCCCTGCCAGAAAACTGCAGCTGTGGCCCCGGCTCCCACAGAAGAAGGTATAAACTCTTGAGGAGGTTCTTTGGGACTCTTCCTAATTTGACCCAACTTGTTTTTCATATTTCCCAGCTCCTTCTAACAACCATTTCAGAAACATCCTCCCCTCCTTCCCTCTTTCCTCTGAAAAAATCCTACTCATCCGTCACCCCCCCCCCATTAAAGTCTCCCACCAGGAAGCCTGTTCTTCATCATCGGAATTAGTCCCTCTCCTCCACAGTATCTCACTATAGAGCATTGATTATGCACTTGCTGTTTACCTCTTTTTGAGGACAGTTTAGGGTTTAGAATCTTAATAATGCTGGTGATTTTTTTGTGGGGAGGTACTGGGGATTGAATCCAGGGACATTCTACCTCTGATCTATACCCTCAGCCCTTTTTATTTATTTATTTATTTTTGAAATAAAGTATCACTGCTAAGATCAAACCTGTGATCCTCCTGTCTCCTCAGCCTCCCAAGTACTGTGATTACAACCATGCCTTACCCACCCAGCAATGTTGGTGATTTTCAAAAAATGAGTACACAGTTCAAGAAAACGAAATCTCTAATACATTAGAGCATTCCCCCCCTCCATTTAATGGATTAAAATAGAAGCTTTTCATTTAAAGGGAGGGAGGGAGGGAGGGAGGGAGAGAGAGAGAGAGAGAA